>CM077173.1:38323401-38480901 GCA_039654105.1 Coreius guichenoti
AGCTCTAGAGCGAATGAGCTCTCTGACTCATAACACACACGCACGGAAGAAAACAAGCTCTTGTTTCAAGCTGTTCAGATCGCATAATTTAGGGAAAATGAATAGAAATGATAATCTGTATAAAGAACATAAATCTGTTCTCAGATAAATCTCAACATCCAATCTCTTCTTTCTTCCAGAATACAATTCTTCTGTAGACTGGGTAAACCCAGCCTGATCTGCCAGCGATTTGATTTCGCCCTGCAGCTCAGGCTGGAAACCTGTACATTAATTTATCCTGCTTCTGTTACACATTTGCGGGAACCAATCACAGACTGGCTTATCCACCTGGCACGCTATTGGCGGGTTTAACACAAGAAGCGATGGATCGATGCCCGTTGATCACGCCTCTTGTGGTCTGATTGGTTGAAGGACTATCCAATTGCATACAGAGTCATTTGAATTATGCTCGTTGATCACGCCTCTTGTGCAGTAGAAAATACAGAGCAGACTCCCCAGGCCAATGTTCAATCTTAAAAGATTGAGCTTGGTCTGGTGATAGCCAGACATATTCTTCTGTGTTTACACAGGTTTTTAAAACAGCGCCACCTCTCACACTTTTGTGCAACAGCAGAGGCTTGAGTAAGCTCAAATCTAATTGACCTATCAGTAAGCCCCGCCACCCTTAGTTATGGTTGCTAACTTGGAAAAACAAACGGAGTTGCTAACTGTCTTACAATGACAGCTGTCAGTGTGAAAACCTTGTCCCAAGATGTTTTTGGACACAGAAGGACCACCTCTCGTCGAGGAGCATTCAAGTGGGACTTAAATATGCCATGGAGGGATATATCAAAGATTTTAAAATAAATATGGTGGGTAACAAGATTAATTTGGAAGCGAGGGTTTACTACAGTGGCCGAGAGAGCTCAACGCGCTGCAACTGAAGAAAACACATGCAAATAGAAAAAACACCAGCAAATAAAGAAAACATCTTCATCAGTTTGACAACACATGTGCTGCAAAAGTCCACAACACAACCAAATACAGAAACGCGCTGCAAAAGTTCACAACGCACACCCAAATACAGAAACGCGTTGTACACAACGCAACAGTAGGGGAGAGTGGGGTAAGATGAGCCATTTTTTACTTATGTGGTCCTCAAGATAAGAGAAAATAAGGCAGAAGTACAATGAAAGTATCTAAAGTAATTTCAGGATGTTTGCTATCATTTTAAATGATCAGAATACATCTCTGACAAATTGTTCTAAAAATATGGCTTCTTATAAAAAAAGTGTGCATGTGGCTCAATTTACCCCAGGTTAGGGGTAAGTTGATCCGAGTCAGTGGGTAAGTTGCACCATCTGGGTGTAAATGGACCATCTGATTGAATCTCAATCAAACCCATGTGAAATTTTAAAGATAATTTACCTCTTTTAAAAACACCTTCAATAATCAAATTTCCTTTAACAAATGGTCATATTTCTTTTCTTAAAGCTAACTTAAACAACATAAAACCAAACAAATGAAGTTGACATTTCAATATCTTTAATTGCTTGCATTTCTGAAACAATATGTTGAACACCAAATTTGTAACCTTCCCAAAAACAGACTAAACAGAGTTTATTGAGTAAAATTAAATACAAATTAAATAAAATAAAAACTGAAACTAAAAAACATTTTAGTCAAAAGGTTCTTGGCATGGTAGTTTTTCTGCAATATTAAACATGTTAGGCCATTAGGGACTACAGGTGGAGAGATATATATGATTAATCATCTTCTGGGTCTTATCAGAGAAGGATTTGATGTACTTGTACATCGTTCCTATCAAATAAACTCAAACTCATTTTTTTTTTTTTTAAGAAAATGATAAACTAAACAGTTGTTTAACATTACATTGAAATTATACCAGTTCATACTTCAGAGATTTAACTTAACTACAGTGCCTTATGGAGAGGTAAGTTAAAACGCTGGCTCAATTTACCCCACAGCATTTGGCTCACTTTGCCCCATAGCTGCCATTTTGGATAAAACTAGCCAGCTTACCAATTCAGCTAAATGATTTGCATGGTTTTATACATTGCTAAATCAACAATATGGATCATAAATATTTTTAAACCTGGACAAATTTGCTTTGATGTAACAGCCATTACATCTGTTATGCTAAAATTTTACTTTGACAATCCAAAAACAGTTTTTAAAGTAAATGGGTGCCTTCCACTCCTCCCATGTGCTTCTCATTTTCACAGTCTGGCAGAAATGTTCCAAAACATATGGTCACATGACAATAAAAATGTACAGTTGCCAAGATAAAGGGGGTGGGTCAACTTACCCACTGGCTCATCTTACCCCACTCTCCCCTACACATAAGATCAGGATGTTAAAATAAACAAAGAAACTCACCTTTCAGGTCATCGAGTAAAGAGTAAACAGTCAAATATTCCCTGCAGAAAGTGAAACTAAAAACTGAGCGATGAGAGCTGAATATGTCCTGATAACGGCATAGGCTTTAATTTATTTTCTTAATATTTCTCTTGTGGCCCATACGTAGCCTATTACTATACTATAGCCTAGTGAGAAAGAAAAATTAGAAGAGATGTAGGCTATTTCGTAGCTCACGTCGGTTATGCGGTGATGTGCTATGAAATTATTGCGGGGAAAATTAATTGTAATAGTATTAATTTAATTATAAAAGTAGACTAATAATAATCATTATCATCGTCATTCAGATCATCGCAGAGGGGGGCTTGAGATCGCCGGGCATGGTTTTGCAGCGCATTTCTGTATTTGGTTGTGTTGTGTACTTTTGCAGTGCTTTTCTGTATTTGCATGTGTTGTGAACTTTTGCAGCACATGTGTTGTAAAACTGATGAAGATGTTTTCTTAATTTGCTGGTGTTTTTTCTATTTGCATGTGTTTTCTTCAGCGCATTGAGCTCTCTTGGCCACCGTAGTTTACAGATCACAATGCAAGCGGGAGAAGCCTCACGTTACGCTTGTCACGATCGCAGATGACAACATCCAGGATCAACACTGTTAAGATTAAATGAATGTACATTTAACCAGTTTAATATGGAGAGGCACTGAAATGTAGACCTTCGTTTATGTGTTTTTGACCTACACCGTTACATGACGTGAGAACAGTTAGCTATTTAGGTTTGTACGTTAGCATGGACTCACTAACTTTAATCGTAACTTAATGAGAGTATGACACCCAGAAAATCCTCTCAGGATACCTGGAATCAGTGTTACAGTACCCCAGGCACATCGTTTTACCATTTTTGTAGCATAAACACCATCAAACCGATGAGAGCTTCAGATCTTCCAATGTTTCTCTACGGCGCTGAAACCTAAAGATGTCCGAGTTCCGGTCCCAGCGCAACTGATACTCAACTGCCATTGGCTCATCTGCGTTCGAGGGGAGGGGCTTACCGATAGGTCAATTGGATTGCTTGTTTCATCGCAGGGTGACGGGGGGAAAAACCGCCACACTGGTTGAAAAAAAATCTTGCTTTGTCGCACAGCGATTGATCGCGCCCGGTGTGAATAGCTCCGTAGGGATCTATTGTTTCGATTCAAGAGCGTCGCACATTTGCGCCATTTAATCACGCTCAGTGTGTAAGGGCCTTAAAACTCCTGTAGTTTGAACCCGGCTTTATGAAACAAATTATTCAGTTTAAAATAGGAACATCTCTACATCCTTTAAGAATATATTTGCAGAATCTAATTAAACTTTGAAACTGAATTTAAATGAAGATACATAAGACACAGACATCTTATAGGGCTTAAAAAGGTACACGTTATGCTTTATTTCACTTTCTTCCTTGTTACATTTGCTGCTTTACCTCAGAATTGCTTTTCCTCAAAGGACCAACTTGTCTATAATAGTTCAGTGAAGGGCAGTGGAGCGTGCCATTTCTCCCGGAGGTGCATTGTCTATTAATAGGTTTATGGGACATCAAGCACCCTTCCCCCTATTTCCACCAACTCTAGTCCACATGCCTCAGTGCAGCCGTGCTCTGTGGAATACTGGAAACACTTACAAAGCATCTCCTGCTGTACCTTGTGCCTTAGTGTGTCACTTTCACATCTGTACGTCGCCTGAGGGGTTCTTTCCCCAAAGAAACAGGAATAAAGGTTTTGTGTCTGTGACAGCTAAAGGAGGCTGCTTTTGAAATGATTATTTAAGGTTATGATTGACAGACTGGGATGTTACAGTGTTTTCAGGAATTGCTAGATCAATTCGCGGCAGAGACGATAGAGAAATCGAATTCTTTGGTAACGAGTTCACAGAGGGTTAGAATTATAGATCTCGCACAGATATAAATCATAACCCTATAATAATAATGGCATGTAGTTGTGATTCAGTAAACAGTTGTGCCACTTTTGCATGTGATATTTTAGCATAAAATGTGCGTCTCATTCCCTAACCACACACAAATTCAGTGATGTATTGAAATTAAACACACCTCTTTTCTATGTAATTTGGATTGTTTTAGAATCACCAAAAAATTCACAAACTAATTTGTGGTGTTTGTGTACATTTTCTGTTGACCATGGCAGCATTCATCAAATGATGGAAAATGCCATTATAACTGCACTTACATCATTGCACTTTGTATAACAGAGTAGCCTGGCCTTCTCTGTCTATTAGAAGGAAAATGCACTGGTATCTAATTATTTATAAAACTATTCTGGGGTTGTTGCCTTCATATCTAGGTTGTCTTATTCAACAGAAAAGTGTTGGGAAATATTCCCTTCGGTCTCAAAATGGTTATACTCTTTCTGTTCCGTTTGTTAGAACTGAACTGGGAAAAAGGGCTTTTGCATATGCAGCTCCGTTTGACTGGAATCTACTCCAAATGAAATTAAAATGACAAACCCTGGTGTCTATGGAACATTTTAAATCTATTATTCGGTCACTGGAAGAAGACTCAATGATGTGCAGTTGTTTTTAAGTGTTTTAAAAAAAAAAATATTGTTATTTTGTTCAGTAAATTTGTGATTGTAATTGCTGCCCATTCTTGGCCAGGACACTCCTGTGAAAGATATTTTTAATCTCAGAGAGATTATCCTGGTTAAATAAATAAAAATAAAAAACTGGGTTGAACACACTTCAAGCCGATTCAGGTGTCTGGACTGCAGTGTTGGAGAGATGCTGTTCAGTTCCTGCAAAATATGCCTCATCCTGCATCCTTCAATGGGAACTAATCCATGCAAATTGTGTTGTTGAACAGTGTGATGGACAGCTGACTGTGCTTCTCCATCCCTGGATTTAAAAAAAACTGTGTCCTTATTGTTCTTAATATTATGCATTTTATAATTATTTATGTGGGGTTTTACCGTTTTATTTCCTGGGATTAGAAGAGTGGCCATAACCTTTAGGGAAGTGCACACCCTGGGAGAAGGAGACTAATTTAAGAAATATCAGTTTTGTGCAACTTGCAATATTTCTTGTTTTCCTCTGTCCTATTCCCTGATTTTTTTAAACTGTTGGGTCACATTTTATTTCAAAAGTCCACTTTAGACATTCCACTTAGTAACTTTTGCAACTGTACATGTCAACTAACTCTCATTAGAGTATTAGACTGTTAGTAGAAAAAGGGGTTAGGGTTAGTAGAATAAATTTACTGCAAAAAATGCTTTTCTAAATATAGTATTTTTGTTTCCAGTCCAAATACCTAATAATTCTTAAATCAAGATGCATTTACTAAAGTAGTAAAATGCCATAAGACATTATGTCTTGTTTTCTGGGAACAAAATCAAGTTTTTGTTTAAAACAAGCAAAATCATCTGCCAGTGGGGTAAGAAAAATAATCTTGTCTCTGTTTGAATTAAGATTATTTTTCTTACCCCATTGCAGATAATTATGCTTTTATTAAGCAATAACTGGTGGTTTATTTCGCCAGAAAACAAGATATATCTCATAATATTTAGTTTTATGATGAATGGCTGAAATGTAAAGTTAGCAACGCTAGAATATATGATATGTTGTGTGTGCACGCATGAGGCGCCTGTATGCGCGATCAGCCGGATTTAATAAAGGTATAAAGAAAACCTCATGTTCTGTTGTTCATGCTGCTATATGCTCATATAAAGCTAAAGCCTTGGAAAAAATGGGTCACAGACACCCATCTATTCTAATTTAATTTAATTTTTAATTTTAAGTTTGAGCTTTGGCTGTCAGTCAGGAAAATAAGGCCCAATGTGTTTTGGTTTGGTTTAGTTCTAGTTCCTGTTTCCTTTGTTCTTATTTTCACACCACTAGTTAGTTTCCTTTCTAATTAGTTCACACCTGTTTCCTGTTCTGTTGATTAGCTTCCCTTGTGTATTTAAACTCTTGGTTTTCCTCCGTTCCTTGTCTAGTGTTACTGGTGTGTTATAGCGTGTCTGGCTTTGATTCCCTCTGTATTTATTAAAAGTCAGTTTAATCCTGCATGCTTGGATTGCTGCAGCTTAACCCTGACAATATTAAGCAGACAGGTCTATTAATACTCTAGTCACTGCTAGTTCACATGTAGTTGCAAAGTTACTTATAGTCGTTAGAAAATCTAAAGTAGACCATCGGAATAAAGTGTTATACCAACTCTTGTTCTGAACCACCATTTTAGGTACTTATTAAAATGTATGGAGAGTCAAAGGTTAATGTTATGGAAAATGGTATGTTCCAATTAAATAAAGGCAGGAAGATGGTGTATTTAAGGAGGTTTTCTGTAGTGAGGAAGGGGATTTACGGAGGCTGGTTTTAGAGCTTAACGGCAAAGGTTGTTAATGCTGCTCGATTGTCTCCAACAGTTAGGGAGAGAAGTTTGTGCTGGTTTTAGTACCTAAGTTTAGATGTTTTTTTTTAGCCTTTGTTATTGAATTTGTTCTTAGCCACTGTCTTTATGCACCTTTTGCACTATCTTTTGCTTTTAAAGTATTAAACCTCAACAACTGATTCCTTCTTGCGACCACCTGGGTCCGTTATCACAAACCGATTTTGTGGCCATGTTTAATGAATCAGGCACTATAGGCTACTATAATAGAGACAGCACAGGGCTGCGTTTCCCAAAAGCATCGTAAGCCTAAGTTGATCGTAGAGACCATTGGTGGCAATTGTATCAACAGTGTAAGCTTACGATGCTTTTGGGAAACGCAGCCGAGGCCAGTTCATTCTTAGAGATTTCCCCCCAGCCTTAATTGACTAAAATCTCAAATAAAGGGTACAAATTTGCTTGAGAAATTGACAGAATTATGAGTTCTCTTTGTGGGTCAGGTGACTTACTACAATTAAGTGTAAAAATAACCACATGTGCAAATAGGTTGGACACCCTCCAGAAGAAGACTTTTGCATGTGATAATTGGAGTCATGCCAACTACACACATTTGTTTTACAAACCCGATTCCAAAAAAGTTGGGACACTGTACAAATTGTGAATAAAAAAGGAATGCAATAATTTACAAATCTCATAAACGTATATTTTATTCACAATAGAATATAGATAACATATCAAATGTTGAAAGTGAGACATTTTGAAAATGTCATGCCAAATATTGGCTCATTTTGGATTTCATGAGAGCTACACATTCCAAAAAAGTTGGGACAGGTAGCAATAAGAGGCCGGAAAAGTTAAATGTACATATAAGGAACAGCTGGAGGACCAATTTGCAACTTATTAGGTCAATTGGCAACATGATTGGGTATAAAAAGAGCCTCTCAGAGTGGCAGTGTCTCTCAGAAGTCAAGATGGGCAGAGGATCACCAATTCCCCCAATGCTGCGGCGAAAAATAGTGGAGCAATATCAGAAAGGAGTTTCTCAGAGAAAAATTGCAAAGAGTTTGAAGTTATCATCATCTACAGTGCATAATATCATCCAAAGATTCAGAGAATCTGGAACAATCTCTGTGCGTAAGGGTCAAGGCCGGAAAACCATACTGGATGCCCGTGATCTTCGGGCCCTTAGACGGCACTGCATCACATACAGGAATGCTACTGTAATGGAAATCACAACATGGGCTCAGGAATACTTCCAGAAAACATTGTGCCATTCGCCGTTGCCGGCTAAAACTCTATAGGTCAAAAAAGAAGCCATATCTAAACATGATCCAGAAGCGCAGGCGTTTTCTCTGGGCCAAGGCTCATTTAAAATGGACTGTGGCAAAGTGGAAAACTGTTCTGTGGTCAGAAGAATCAAAATTTGAAGTTCTTTTTGGAAAACTGGGACGCCATGTCATCCGGACTAAAGAGGACAAGGACAACCCAAGTTGTTATCAGCGCTCAGTTCAGAAGCCTGCATCTCTGATGGTATGGGGTTGCATGAGTGCGTGTGGCATGGGCAGCTTACACATCTGGAAAGGCACCATCAATGCTGAAAGGTATATCCAAGTTCTAGAACAACATATGCTCCCATCCAGACGTCGTCTCTTTCAGGGAAGACCTTGCATTTTCCAACATGACAATGCCAGACCACATACTGCATCAATTACAACATCATGGCTGCGTAGAAGAAGGATCCGGGTACTGAAATGGCCAGCCTGCAGTCCAGATCTTTCACCCATAGAAAACATTTGGCGCATCATAAAGAGGAAGATGCGACAAAGAAGACCTAAGACAGTTGAGCAACTAGAAGCCTGTATTAGACCAGAAAGGGACAACATTCCTATTCCTAAACTTGAGCAACTTGTCTCCTCAGTCCCCAGATGTTTGCAGACTGTTATAAAAAGAAGAGGGGATGCACACAGTGGTAAACATGGCCTTGTCCCAACTTTTTTGAGATGTGTTGATGCCATGAAATTTAAAATCAACTTATTTTTCCCTTAAAATGATACATTTTCTCAGTTTAAACATTTGATATGTCATCTATGTTGTATTCTGAATAAAATATTGAAATTTGAAACTTCCACATCATTGCATTCTGTTTTTATTCACAATTTGTACAGTAATAATTTGATACTTTTATTCAGCAAGGATAGAATTTGATCAAAAATGTCAGTAAAGATTAGAATGTTACAAAAGAGTTCTGTTTAAAATAATTGGTGCTCTTTAAACTTTCTGGTCATCAAAGAATCTTGGTGAAAAAAAAAAAAACCCTTCTACAGTTTCCACACTTCATTAAGCAGCACAACCATTTTCAACTAATAATAAATGTTTCATACCACATCAACATATTAGAATGATTTCTTAACTAATGTAACACTCTAGTGATGGTTGCCGAAAATGGATCTAAAACACATTTAAAAAATATTAAAGAATTAGAGATAGATTGAGATAGACTATATTAAAGATAGATTGTATTAAATTGTCATCAAATTTCACAGTACGTCTCGGTTACGTATGTAACCCTGGTTCCCTGAGGAGTGAATGGCGACGTTACGTCAGTGTCTGACGAATGGGGGTTTCGCTTAGATGCCTATCACCTTCGAGTTCTTACAAAACGAGCCAATGGCAATTAAATTCCATGGGTCTGTGGAATTTGCATAGTGTAGCTCCACCCCACCCTGTGGGTATATAAGGAAGGATGCTGGCAATCTCGCATTATGTTACCTGCTGAGGAGCCGAGACTGAACTCCCGGCCGTTCCAGCGGTACAGCGGAAGTGGCAGGGGGACGTAACGTCTCCTTTCCCTCCTCAGGGAACGAGGGTTACATACGTAACCGAGACGTTCCCTTTCGTTCAGTCACTCCGAGTTACGTCAGTGACTGACGAATGGGGATCCAATCTAATCACGCTACTCGGCTGTCTTCCAGTGCCCTGCGCAAGTGTGAGCGCCCTGTCGTGAGACTAGCAAGGACAAAGGACTCCACTTAACACAGGAATACCAAGGTACACTGGGAAGCATATCCCACGTGGAGAAATGCAACACAATGCCTGCCCTAAGGGAGGACTTAAGAATACACATATGACCCACGTATGGGCTGCCTATGGAGCACTCTGGGGTATCCAGCTGAAGGTGGAATATTTGAACCCCAGGGGTGGCAAGGGGCTTGCCAAGGGAAAGACACCTGCTCAGAGAGGCTTACAGTGGAAATACACATGTGGGGGTTGCCCAGCGGGGGAACCATGCACACGAAGGCACCTAGCCTAACACGAGGGCTGACCAACCGGGCATGCACTCTGGTGTTGGCATAAACAGTGCTGGAGGAACTCTGAGGAAATATCGCACGTATCCAGTCCGTGGAGTGGAATGGCGAGCAAGCGAAGACACCTGAGCCTAGTCCATTACCGGCCACTAGTAGAGGCGAGTACATGAGAGGACACTGGCTCCACTCGGAGATTATAGAATCTGGCGAATGTGTTGGGTGTCGCCCAGCCTGCAGCTCTGCAAATGTCTGTTAGCGAGGCGCCATGCGCTAGAGCCCATGAGGAGGCCACACTCCTAGTGGAGTGTGCCCTCACCCCTAGTGGAGTGTGCCCTCACCCCTAGTGGAGTGTGCCCTCACCCCTAGTGGAGTGTGCCCTCACCCCTAGTGGAGTGTGCCCTCACCCCTAGTGGAGTGTGCCCTCACCCCTAGTGGAGTGTGCCCTCACCCCTAGGGGGCATGGACGACCCTGCGTCTGGTAAGCCAAGACAATGGCGTCCACTATCCAGTGCGACAACCTTTGCTTGGAGAGAGCCTTTCCCTTCAGCTTCCCACCATAACAGACAAAGAGCTGGTCAGAGGTCCTGAAACACTGCGTTCTGTCTACGTAAGCACGGAGGGCGCGTACTGGACAGAGCAGTGCCAAGGCTGGGTCTGCCTCCTCCAAAGGGAGCGCTTGCAGGTTCACCACCTGATCCCTGAAAGGAGTGGTGGGAACCTTGGGCACGTATCCAGGCCGGGGTCTCAGGATCACGTGAGAATTAGCCGGCCCGAATTCCAGGCACGCTTCGTCAACCGAAAATGCCTGCAGGTCCCCTACCCTCTTGATGGAGGCCAGAGCGATCAGAAGCACTGTCTTTATAGACAGGAACTTAAGCTCAACTGATCACAAAGGCTCAAAGGGAGCTCTCTGCAGGGCAGATAAGACCACTGCAAGGTCCCAAAAGGGTATGAGGGGAGAGCGAGGAGGATTTATTCTCCTAGCCCTCCTCAGGAATCTGATGACCAGGTCGTGCTGACCTACTGTTTTCGACTCCACAAGGTCGTGGTATGCAGAGATAGCGACCACATAACCCTTTAGGGTGGAAGGAGACAGCCTTCGTTCCAACCCTTCTTGGAGGAAGGAGAGCACGGACCCGATCGGGCATTTCCAGGGGTCTTCTCGGCGAGAAGAACACCATGTGACGAAGAGGTTCCACTTCAACGCATAGGCCTGTCTCGTGGACAAGGCCCTAGCGGAAGTGATGGTAGCCACCACCTGTGGTTGTAGGGTACTCAAACCTGCCACTTCCCGTCGAGGACCCACATGTGTAGGTTCCAAAGATCGGGATGCGGGTGCCAAGGGGTGCCCCGTCTCTGAGAAAGGAGGTCCTTCCTCAGAGGAATCGACCAGGGAGGGGCTGTCGCAAGGAGTATAAGTTCGGAGAACCAGGTCCGGCCGGGCCAATATGGGGCGACCAAAAGGACCTGCTCCTTGTCCTCCCTGATCTTGCACAGAGTCTGTGCAAGAAGGCTCACTGGGGGAAACGCATACTTGCGGAGGCCCCACAGCCAGCTGTGCGCTAGTGCATCCGTGCTGAGGGTCCCCTCGGTCAGGGAGTAAAACAAGCGGCAATGGGAAGAGTCGTGGAAGGCAAACAGATCTACCTGTGCGTCGCCGAACTGTTCCCAAATCAGCTGAACCGTCTGGGGATGGAGTCTCCATTCTCCAGGAAGTGGCTGAAACCGTGAGAGCTCGTCGGCTGCACGATTCAGGTCTCCCGGGATGTGAATGGCATGAAGCGACCTCAGATGCTTCTGACTCCATAAGAGGAGATGGTGGGCGAGTTGCGACATACGGCGGGAGCATAGACCACCTTGTCGGTTGATGTACGCTACTGTGGCCATGTTGTCTGTGCAGACTAGTACATGATGGCCCTTGAGCAACGCCTGGAAGCGGTGCAGAGTAAACCGTACTGCCAGCAACTCGAGGCAATTGACATGCAGGAGGCACTGGGGTCCTGTCCAGGAGCCCGCGGCAGCATGCCCATTGCACATGGCACCCCAGCCCGTGGCAGAGGCATCTGTTGATACAACAATATGCCTGGAAACTCGTTCTAAGGGCACTCCTGCCCATAGAAAAGTGAGGTTCGACCACGGGGTGAAGGTCTGACAGCAGGCCCGAGTCACTGGTACCCGGAGCGTGCCTGACTGCTATGCCCATCTCGGGACTCGATCGCGAAGCCAGTGCTGAAGCGGTCTCATATGAAGCCGTAACCCACCGGTTTTCTTGGGTACAATGAAGTAGGGGCTGTAGAAGCCAGATTTCATTTCGGCTGGAGGGACAGTCTCGATCGCACCCTTCGCCAGCAAGGTAGCGACCTCCAAACGCATAGCCACCTACCGAAAGTGGGGAGGAGACCATGCGAACTGAATCTTATAGCCGAGCCTGATGGTTCTCGCGAGCCAGTGGGACAGGTTGGAAAGCTCTAGCCAGGCTCCCAAGAACTGAACCAGTGGGGTCACGCGAACCACAGACGTACCCCGGGTGGGGCAGTGAGGCGGCGTGACCGGCCCAGACGTGGGAGGCGTAGCGTCCCGGTGTGGGGCACGGTCATCTGCCGCATCCTGACAGAGGAGACCAGGGAAGGACGTGCGTTCCACTGGGGTCTGCTCTGATAGGAGTCTGGCGCCAGAGGGGGACGAGAGTGGCGAGGCCCTTGGGCGGCGCACACTGCCATCCGCGGACTCTGGGGGCTCAGAGATGGGGAGGGCCTTATTCCACACCGTAGCCCTCAGGTCACCCTGGCCACCAGCCAAAGTACCATCTCTCGCGGAGACAGTAGACTGGGGTGTGGCAGAGGGGACTCTCTCTCCTTTACAGAGGTCATTGAGTCTCGACCGCAACCTCGCGATGTCATGTTCCCGCAGTGAGAACATGACTCATCCACAAACGCTGCTTGAGTGTGCTGTAAGCCCAAACACGTCATGCAGTGATTGTGCCCATCAGACGGCAACAGAGATCGACCGCACCCAGAAGTGCACGGTCGAGACATCTTTTACTGTATTTTTGATCAAATAAGCACAGTCTTGCTGAACATAAGAATCATCTTTCAAAAATATAAAGAAAATATTACTTTGAACGATAGTGTGTGTTCATTTAAAGAAAAAAAATGCAAAAACTGTCACATACGAAAGACACAATACCCCACGGACAACGTTTGTAGATCAGCTCTGATGTGATATCTAATGAATTTTTATTCATGTACTAAATCAAGGCCATAGTATTTTATAAGTGTTTCATAGCCTTATTCAAGTGCTTATGTTTATACATTTTTCCTGTCAAGAAGTCACTGTAGCCACTACTGTGATATTTGTTATACTGTTACAAAAGATTTCTGTTTTAAATAAATGGCGTTCTTTAAACTTTCTGGTCATCAAAGAATCTTGAAAAAAAAAAAAAAAAAACACTTCTACAGTTTCCACACTTCATTAAGCAGCACAACCATTTTTAACTAATAATAAATGTTTCATACCACATCAACATATTAGAATGATTTCTTAAGTAATGTAACACTGGAGCGATGGCCGCTGAAAATGGATATTAAAAAATATAAAAAAATAAAATAGATTGTATTAAATTGTACTACTGTTAAATAAGCACAGTCTTGGTGAACATAAGAATCATCTTTCAAAAATATAAAGAAAATATTACTTTGAACGATAGTGTGTTTTCATTAAGGAAAATATGCAAAAACTGTCACGCACGAAAGACACAATACCCCACAGACAATGTTTGTAGATCAGCTCTGATTTGATATCTAATGAATTTGTATTCATGTAGTAAATCAAGGCCTTAGTATTTTATTTGAGTTTCATAGCCTTATTCAAGTGCTTATGTTTATACATTTTTCCTGTCAAGAAGTCACTGTAGCTACTACTGTGATATTTGTTAATTGCCGGCATTCGTTTATGAATTGTGGATAGTAAATAGCTAAAATATACCCGTCATTTGACGTCTACAGTGTTATTTTATATTCTGCCCTGCTTGTTGTCTCATAAACATGCCACTGGAACCTTGTTACGTTATGACAACTCCAGTGTCAAAAGGTTCACCAACTGCCACAACACCCTAAGATATACAACCAGCGGCCATTTTATTTTTATGCCTGACTGTGAAGAGCAACAGTAGCTGTAAAATCCTTGGCCGAATCAATCTGTTCTACACAAGTGATGTTTTATACTTACAAATACTAAATAAATACTATTTAGTATGCAATGCAATTTTTTTATC
Source organism: Coreius guichenoti (assembly GCA_039654105.1). Classification (NCBI taxonomy): domain Eukaryota; kingdom Metazoa; phylum Chordata; class Actinopteri; order Cypriniformes; family Gobionidae; genus Coreius; species Coreius guichenoti. The sequence goes on from CM077173.1 coordinate 38,337,713, forward strand.
TTAAAATATTTTATCCTGTCCCAGCATAATATTCAAAGACAAATACTGTTATGTGAGTGAAACCACACATATGCAAAAATCACACTTTTTGTGGCCTTATGTTAAAATTAAATTGTATGCATAGATATTTCATCGTAAATATACATATTCCATCATATAGACAGTGTATAGGCTACAGTAAAAGAGTAATAAAAGATGCGTTATAGCCCGAATTCTTCATATTCATTAACATTAGAATGAGGTTACATACATACATACAGAAAAAAAAAAAAATGATATGTTCTCCTGCATGAATAATTTTTTCTGCCACATTTTTTCTCATTCTGTGCAAATCTGTACAAAATATAATCATAAGTGCTTTCCCCATGTTGTTTGTTGACGTGCTGTCAAGAATCAAACTTAGTCTGTGAGTCTGTGAACTAAGTTTTGGGCTGTAACTTCGGTAGAGTTAGAGTCGTGTAAATGACATGCCTCATTATGATAATTTCACCTGCACTGCAACTCTCAAATAAAATATGTTGCCTATGGCTCGGGTTGGATGTCAATGACATCAAACATCATTAGTTCATGATGTTCATGAAGTGTCATGATGTCAAACCTGCAGCACAGGTGCCATGTTTGATTTGAGAGCTGAGACTAAGAACATTTTAAGTAAGTAATAACTTGCGTTGCGGTCTGTTTCTCACACAAAAGTATAGTATGGCTCCAGATGACTTGAAATATATAGTGCACAAGTTGTATGGTGTTTTTACAATGTGCTTCTTTTTTTAAGCTTAAAGTGCCCCTATTATGTTTTTTTTTTCTTCGAATATTCCCTTTCATGCAATGTGTAATATAACTGTCTGTGAATGTAAACGTTCTGCAAAGTTGAAAGTGCATGATAAATAAAGTTATTGGCTCCCAAAAGAAAGAACCGACTCCAATCCGCCTAAACGAATCATTTGTAATTTAAATCCCACTGCGTTACGGTTCTCCGTCACTAGATAAGACATTCGCATAATGCCTGCCTATGTTGTACGTCGTCTGCCCGTGAACAACTTGACCCGCCCTCAAACACGTCAATTTACTGACGACTGCTTCTCAGATCTCAACGCGGGATTCGCAAAACGCTTGCTCTTGAAAGATGGGTCAGTACCCAGTTTATTTGGACCAGCTCCTCAGAATCACAGCCTGTAAGTATGAATAATTTTTCACGTATATACACTATATTGCCAAAAGTATTGGGACACCCCTGCAAATCATTGAATTCAGGTGTTCCAATCACTTCCATTACCACAGGTGTATAAAATCAAGCACTAGGCATGCAGACGCTTCTACAAACATTTGTGAAAGAATGGGTCGCTCTCAGGAGCTCAGTGAACTCAAGCATGGTACCGTGATAGGTTGCCACCTGTGCAATAAGTCCATTCCTGAAATTTCCTCACTACTAAATATTCCACGCTCAACTGTTAGTGGTATTATAACAAAGTGGAAGCAATTGGGAACAACAGCAACTCAGCCACGAAGTGGTAGGCCACGTAAAATCACAGAGCGGGGTCAGCGCATGCTGAGGCACACAGTGCACAGATGTCGGCAACTTTCTGCAGAGTCAATAGCTCCAGATCTCCAAACTTCTTGTGCCCTTCGGATTAGCTCAAGAACAGTGCGTAGAGAGCTTCATGGAATGGGTTTCCATGGCCGAGCAGCTCATCCAAGCCTTACATCACCAAGTGCAATGCAAAGCGTGGGATGCAGTGGGGTACAGCACGCCGCCACTGGACTCTAGAGCAGAGGAGACGTGTTCTCTGGAGTGACCAATCACGCTTCTCTGTCTGGCAGTCCAATGGATGAGTCTGGGTTTGGCGGTTGCCAGGAGAACGGTACTTGCCTGACTGCATTGTGCCAAGTGTAAAGTTTGGTTCCAGTGAAAGGAACTCTTAATGCTTCAACATACCAAGACATTTGTGGGAACAGTTTGGGGATGGCCCCTTCCTGTTCCAAAATGAAAAGACATGGATGAGCGAGTTTGGTGTGGAGGAACTTGACTGACATGGGTTTGTTGATGGACATACTCTTGTTAATGCTGATGGTGAGGAATTACAGCTGCAACATCTCATAATGTACCTTAAAATGAGTAGCGTATCACTGAGAAACGTCCTGCTCAAGTCAACCTTGCAATGGAGGTTCGGGTTGAATTACTAGTTCTTCCAGTGTTTCATCATCAGACTCACGCTCGGATTGATATGGTAAAATCGACGTCATCGTTACTGTCTTTACAGTGTGTACAACTGCTGAGCTTTAGGAAGCCTCCGGAGCTGAAGTTCAGTTATGGTAATGGCCGTTTAGCTTCCGACACGCACTGTACACGGTAGACCAATCACAACAGACTGGGCCGTCTGGCCAATCAGAGCAGAGTAGACTCGCGGAAAGGAGGGATTTAGAGAAACAGAATCATCCGTCGAGTCGTTTGAAAACTTCCTTTAAAAACTGGGTAACACTTTATTTCGATAGTCCATTGTAGACATTCTACTAACTATAAGTAACTTTGCAACTACGTCAACTAACTCTCATTAGAGTATTAGTAGACTATCTGTTTAACTCTTTCACCGACATTGACAGAATTTTCTGGCAATCCGTGTTTTCACTGTTCATTTTACATAATCTCCCGATCAAAACACACAAAGAATCAGAACCAAGTGATAGAAGCATTGTTTATGCACATTTAAACTAACATGATCACTGAACATTCAACAGCATATAAATCACAACTGCCTAATGTTACTGAATGAAATGTCAAACACAGGAAAAGGTAATGACTGTGAAGCTTTGGGGTGTTGATGGACTCCATCTACTCTTTCTATGTTTTGATCATCGTTCTAAATCCGATCCGGACATAGTCAAAAACATGATTTTTTTTCAAAATGTCGCTCTTTTTATGAAACATTTTATGAAATGTTCAAGTGTTGATAAAAAATGAATGCATGAAGTTAGAAGTTAATATCTGCTAACACTTTATTTTGATAAAGACAGACATTCTACTGACTATAAGTAACATTGCAAGTACATGTCAACTTATTCTACTTACCCGAACTCTAACCTAACAGTCTACTAATACTCTAATGAGAGTTAGTTGACATGTAGTTGCAAAGTTACTTATAGTAATGTGGACTATTAAAATAAAGTGTAACCAAAAAGTGGGGAAAAATTGGTCTGTTCCTTATCTATATGTTTTTAACATAAGTAAATGCTGACAGAATTTGTGTTTTGTAGTGTGTATTTGGCCTTAGGAACCAAACACTGCAATGCGCTTTGTTTTTGTGCATTTTTGGTTATGTAGTAATATATTATGTTATGTCACTGTTCAGCTCTCAAGTCAGTGGAAATATGCTGTAGCACAAACACCATTTGAGGGGGGAAAAGGTGAATTTGTGTGAAGAAAAACTTCACTACAGGCAGAGAGTTTGAACAGCTCAGTGTGTCTATCACAGGTCTGAGGTCAGCTTAGAGCCCTGGAACAAACAAACAGAGCATTCATCATTTCCCTATGAAATGAATGCAGTCTTCTTGGACATCGGCCAGTTCGACTTCCACATTTGCATTTTTCCCCTCACAAGAACTCAGTTTACTTGATCTCCAAAGCATATCAAGGTCAGGCTATGCAAACAACCATTAGTGTGTCTTCTGGTTTACTTTTATTTATTAATTAAAAAAATAATAATAATAAAAGAAGCAGCAAAATATCCATCGATGGCATCTCAGGTAATCTCATGTAATGATCTTGCCTTGAGTGTTTTTGGGTGCTATGAGGAGAAAACATTGTGATTTGTCATTCCACAATGGAAAAATACATTGATCAAGCCATCAGCTCACAGGATTCCTGTTGTGTTTTGTAGTTGAATGCTTTCATTAGAAGGATTGATTGTTCTTCATCCGTACCTTCCCAAGACACGCCAATTGTGCTGGATGAAGGGCCACTGCAATTCATTTCTTCATCTATCTGTACAGGCTTAACCAGGATGACTGTCGGTAATGCGTGACCTAATATACGTACTGTATATATGCTACAAATGGTTGTGACAGCCGGGTAATAACGATGTCTTAAAGAATTCAATACTTTCTTGGCATGCATGTTTATGTTCTATATAATTCATACACTTAAGGATTTGCAAAGTAACCTCGTTCCATTCCTTTTGATAAATGATTTATCAGCTTCTTATAAAGCTGAGTGTTTTATAAGAAATGCATGTTTAATCTGTCAGAAATTCTCCATAGAAAATCCTGAATCAATCCGAAAATCTTTTAATTAAATTTAATGCAATTTCTGCACCACATCTTATGATGAATGTTGTATAATGTGTTTTTTGTTGTTGTTGTTGTTGTTGTTGTTTTTTTGTTTTTTTTATATAAAATAGTCGTTTTGTTTCTGACATGTGCTGTAAGTGGTAAACCAATCACAAACTGGGCCATCTGACCAATCAGAGTATGGCATGGCAGACCAATCACAACAGACCAGGCCGTCTGACCAATCAGAGCAGAGTAGACCAATCACAACAGACTGGGTCGTCTGACCAATCAGAGCAGACTAGACCAATCACAACAGACCGGGTCATCTGACCAATCAGAGCAGAGTACACCAATCGCAACAGACTGGGCCATCTAACCAATCAGAGCAGAGTAGACCAATCACAACAGACTGTGTCATCTGACCAATCAGAGCAGACCAATCGCAACAGACTGGGCCATCTAACCAATCAGAGCAGAGTAGACCAATCACAACAGACCGGGTCATCTGACCAATCAGAGCAGACCAATCACAACAGACTGGGCCATCTAACCAATCAGAGCAGAGGGACCCATCCAACATGGACACAGTCTTCTCTGATAACAAATAACTTTAAATTGTAATGTAGACACATGCATTTTCTGTGAAGCTGGTTTGAAACAGTATGTATTGTGAAAATTTTTTATACAGATAAATGTGCATTTAATTGAATTGAATAGATCAATCGCAACAGACCGGGGCATCTGACCAATCAGGGCAGACTGGGCCATCTGACCAATCAGAGCAGAGTAGGCTCTCAGAAAGGTTTAGAGACCTTTTTCAGACTCTTTGAGAAATTAGGTGATGTGCAATGTATATTATGAGAAAATGAAAGTGTTTTTTGACCTTTGATGCATGTAAACCTCTTGCAGGAGACTCCAAAACAAAATTAGGAACCTTTAAAATAGCATAATAGGGGCACTAAATTTTCCCGTGAGAAAACTAAGCTAAGCTATCTTGCCCCTTTCCTTGAAAAATGTTGTCCCGCCCCAAACTCACAGTATTGGTTAAGCCAGAAGTTGGTATGTCAGGCTGCTCAATTAAACAAATCAATGTTCTGATAGCGTTGCCGAACCACAGTGTTTACATTCTTCAGCAGGTCAACCACAGTATATTAATCCATTTTATGAAAGTGGATGTTACAGTCAATCAAAAGACCTTCAGTTGTAACTACAACATGATAAACATCATCAGCTCTGTTTGCAAACCTCCGCAGGCTCTATAACTCAACAATAATTGCTTATCATCACTTTAGCATGAAGAGCATTAAAGCCGTCAATGACATATATTAGTATCATTGGCTAAGGTTAACAAGATTCGTCAAGAGTCATAACTCATTTGATTAAGGCTCCAATCCTGTGCTCTAATAACAATCACACTCAAAATAGACCTGATTAAAAAACTAATCAGACATATTTTGATTGCCTACAAATGCACTTCAACTGTTGTCATGCTCTATCTAGCTATTACACTTTTCAGCCAATCCAGTATAAGAAGTATCAATGTGTTACCGAGCAATTTAGCGGAGTAGCGCTGCCTCACTAGACTGTCCGGTTTTGATAATGAACATGATTTTTGTTTTTTTTGTTTTTTCACTGGCCCCGTGTAACCCCTTACTGAACAAATGTCCATCAGATCACACTGATATCAGTCACATCCAAGCCCTTCCCAGCATCCTCTGTCATTCTGCCATCCAGATTACAGTAATATTGTCCTTGGGCTTTCCTGTGAACGCTTTGTGAAGACACAATCAAACTGAATTGACTGAATCCATCAAGACAGAACTAATATCGCAAGTGATCAGTTACGCTATAACAATTTTGCTGTTTTCAAGCAAGCCACATACCAGCTGGCGGTAACAGATTTATTTATTTATTATTATTTGATTGAGATTTCGCAAAAGTGTGCTTGAAAGGACAGAGTATTGTCTGCTAAAGTGAGCTTCACTATCACTATTGCTCATACTTAGGTTTAGAGATTTGAGCAAGTATGTAACTCATCCTGCACAGTGTGTAATGTGCTATAGACATGAATAAGGCAATTACAATGTATAAGTACAACATAAAAATCTGCCAGTTCTGCTTACTTAAACTTTGAATTTCTTAACTTAAAAATTGAGGCAACTGATTGCCTCAAATTTTTTGAGTTTTGCCAACTTATTCGGGTTTACAGTGCATCTAACTGTACAACACGAAATGACAAATTACAAACATAAGTAGGGTTCTACAAAAAAGCCAGGGAAAAAAGATGAGTTTTTAAAAGAGATTTAAAAGACACCAGTGTGGAAGTTGTTCTAATATTCAAAGGAAAAGTGTTTCAGAGCCTCGGAGCCACAACTGGAAAAAGTGCGATCATCCCATAATTTACAGTCAAGAGTTTCTGGTCAGATTACCTAAGTGATCTCGAGTGAGTATGGTTGTAACAAATACAGGGAACATAGATACAGGGAATTACAGTAGTCCAGACGTGAAGACACAAAAGCATGCTTTACTCTCTCGAATATAAAACGACAAAAATTGCTTGACCTTTGCTAGTGTTCCTAACTGGGAAAAAAAAAAAAAAAACAGATCTGACAACAGCATTAATCTGTTAAATCAAATTTGAACAAATTATCAAAAAATAATATTTTTTTATTTTTTATTTTTTTACCATGGATTTACCATAAATAGATAAAGGGCCTAAATCAAAATTAGGGGACCCAGATGCATTAGGGGGTGCAAATACAATTATCTTGGTTTAATATTCATTTAGATGCAATAAATTCACAGCCAACCAAATCATTCAAACATGCAAGAAGAGGCCCTAACAAGTTACTTTCCTTCTTTACTAGCATATATATTTATGAATCATCAGCGTAACAGTGAAATGATACTCAGTATTTGTTTTTTTTTTTTTTTTTTTTTTAATAGACCCATTTGGAAGCGTATATAATGAAAACAAAATCGGACCCAAAATAGATCCTTGGGGAATCCCACGAGAGACGGGTCGAAGATGATGTAAATTCACCCAAGGCAACTGAAAAACTTCTGTTAAATAAAGTGAAAGTGGACTAATAATACCTCAAATAATGTTTTTTACTGAGGAGAGATGTGCTATTTCTTTTATAGACGATCAGATTTATGATTTTTTGACTCATAGATCTATCAGACATGTCCATTTTGGCGTGGACTGGGCAGAGATGAGTAGTGTTTCCGATACACTGTGGGATTGGAGCAGAGCAAGCGGTCGGAACATCAAAAGGTTGGGAAATTCTCAACTTCATGCAAACGAGGGAAAAAACTCTGAGTGGTGCATGCAGTGATGTCTGTCATGAGCTTTACAATTTAAAGTGTATTAAATTCACACCGTAAATATATGTAAGCAATCACTGACTTTACACACAATAATCTGTACATTTTACACCCATCACCAAGTTTATTGTTCAACACCACGGACCCTTTCATTGAAGGAGGGACCTGAGCTACATAGCAATACCCTAGCAATCTTACAGAACACCCTAGCAACCACCTAGCAATGCACTAAAACATTGGAAGACCTTTGCAAGCCCTGGAAAATGCTCTAGAAGCACCCAAGCACCACTCACAATTTCCAGAAAAATTAGTATACAGACAAGAGCACAGCTTTTCAGTTGAGTCAAGAGGTCTTGATTGTTTGGAAGAGGACCAAAGGTCCAGTAAAATGTTTGCAGAGTGTTTTTCTTAAATTATGCAAAATTCTCTTTTTTTTAAGGTGTTTGAACGCCGATGTGTGTGAGAACAACCAGCCTATAATGGTGCAAATCCACTCACTCCTTTTTGTATAATTCCCATAAATCAAAAGCAGTCTCTTCAAACGAGCTGATTCAGATTCCCCCCTACAATGATGTCATCGTAGGGAGAAGCCCCGCCCACAGTCAGTGATGATCTGCCCTATTAGCATAGACACAGCCCTGAGTGAGAAGCACAGAGTCCGCCATTTCTGTATCGTCACTGTACCAATGTCTCTTTACACTCCCGCCATATCATGGTTACATTTAATTTTCAAATAAAATGTCCCAAAGAAAATCGCTTATGCATTTGCGCCAATCATTTTGCGCCGGACTGCTATACATTTTCAAAAAGGTTGATTCTGAAAGATGGGTCAATACTAATGCTTCATTCGCAAACTTCAGATCCAGACAAAGTAACGTCATATGTTGTGAGTCCTTCCAAATCACCTTTCTGAAAGAGCTTGCTGGCACTCTGTATGGCTAATGTTGCTAAAGCTACCATTGTCTCTGATGCTGCCCTAACGTGCTATCAGAATTACAGTAAATAGGAGATTCCTAGTTAAAATCGCACATGAATGCCCTTTGAAGTCGCCCACTTGAATGCGGCAAGCTCGTAATCACGACTTCAGAAGTGTTGTAACCGGTATGCTGGAGCGTGAGCTCTAAAAGCTCCGCCCTCTTTTTGAAAGGGGGCGGGGAGCAGCAGCTCATTTGCATTTAAAGGGACACACAAAAACGCCGCATTTTTGCTCACCCCCAAAAAGTGGCAATTTTAACATGCTATAAATATGATCTGTGGGGTATTTTGAGCTGAAACTTCACATACACACTCTGGGGACATCAGAGGCATAATAGGTCCCCTTTAAATCACAAAACTATTGACCCTTCTGTTCAGGGGGGAACATCGTCTTTTGCTGAATTTTTTTTTTATTCCTTTGGAATTTGGTTTGAATTGGGATTAAAAATCCTCCTTTTTGTTCTTACAAGCAGATGAACTAAAGGTCATCTCTTCAAGGTTTGATCAGACAGTCAGTATTGTGCATTTAAAAGGGCATGGCATCTCAGCAGAGAGTCAGGCCCTACTATCTCGTTCCCAATCTGTGGACTTCATTTCATTCACAGTGGGCTCATGTCTGCTCATGTAATCTCATCTGCACGGATAGCCCACCTTGTGACATCTGGGCCTCCTCCAAAACACTGAACCATGACCGAAACCTCGAAATGAAAGGGCTCGCCTCAGCCCTCACTCAAGTTTGACCTTTGAATCTCCTGTCAGTCAGGTCAGTTTTTTTTTTTTTTGAATATGCACGCCTTTTTTTTCTGTGCATGCACACGTGCATTTATCGTGCATTGCAAAGAACATAATTTGTATCTTTTTATGTGGTACTTTTGGAGTTCACTGTAAAGCTCCTTGCTGACAAATCTCAATATGAAAACCGTTCCAGCACAGATTTGGTTCCGAGTCCCAGCGGACACCATGAAATGTGGTTTTATTTAGAGAGCATTCCTGAGTCGCACTGAGAATCGCCGTGAGATTATACACGCATCCAAGAATTGTCATTCAAGTGTGCCCATTGTTGGCATCAAGGACATGAACATCGTCACAGAAAGAAATTTTCTGTCGGCCTCCAGACATCAATGAGGCACAATCAGAGATTACCAAGGCTTTCTGCTTAATTCATCTTTCCGTGTATGCCAAATTTAATTGCTAAATTTGTTTGCTACTTGTCATTCAGGGGATGAATTTCACCCGACGTGACTCACGGTACACAAATCCCCTTGCGGCGAGCTGAGGTCAAGTACCTTGTTGGAGGGTAGGATGAGGAGAAAGCAGGTGTGTGATCTCAGTAATTCTAATTTCAGGCTTCGGACTGAACCTGCAGCTCTTGAGTTTAACAGCTGACATCCTGAAATATAGTCCATTTAGTGCGTCAAACATCGCTGAATTAGCTGTTTAGTGCTGGAAGTGCATGTTTTTGATTTTAAATCATTTTACCTTATCCTGTGATGGATAGATTTGTTTTTCTAAACTTTTTTGCTTATTAATTTAAAGTGGGCCACAGATGTGACCTTGAACAGCAAGGCTGCATTGGTTTATCATTTAAAAAATAGGTCTTATTTAATTATGAATGCTATAACATGCAAGTCTGTTTGATAAGCTATGCTTCCATTTTTGAAAGAACTAACCCAGATATCAGATTTAAGAAAAAACAGTGCCATCCAGTGGTATACATTTAACAAATAAAACATGGAATTAAATTATCACACACACAGTATTACATTATAATATTAATTGAATATTAATTTTAAATAACATAAAAAATGTCTATTTTAAACTGCATGTGATTAAGATACAATCTAATAAGCATCTCACGTGAGCCGGTAGAAATAAATACATTCAGAGCTCACATTTAGCATAATACAACATCAAAGTGATTGTAATGATCCCAGAGCTGTAACGTGAGGAAAGCAAACACTGATATTAACAGAGTTGAAATTAATTTGTTTACATCAGTCACAGCTCTTTGCTCACCTTTAATGAGTTATGATAATTAGTTTGCAGCTTAATGGGTCACTACAATCCAAGCAGTGCTAATTACTGTTACCTGTTGTTCTTTCTGAGCGCCGCCTTTATCTCAATAATTAATAAATGAGTGCCTGATAAAGTGTGGTATGTGCATCATACAGGATATATTACCTGTGATCTTGGATCTTTTTTTTAAATGATAAAATATTGAAGTTGAACTGTGCAGCTGCAGAACAGAGTCATGGAAGTGTGTGATGCAACAAGACATTCAGTTCACTTCAAATGCATTTGTATAGCGCTTTTCACAATATGAAACGTTCAAAAGCAGCTTCACAAAATACCCAGTGGACAAGCCGATGGCAACAGTGGCAAGGACAGAGATGTTCAGGGAAGATGAGGAACACGTAGACTCAGCTGGGACAAGCCAGCATATCGGACACCATGCATGCACATCTTTAATAGAAACTCACAGTCAATAAATGTAATGTAGATTGTTGTGTTATTATTGTTACCCTTAATGCAATCCACCATCCTGGAAAGCTGTAACATTTCATCTTGTCTGGAGGAGATTTAAAGACATCTTCAAAGTGAATATGATATCATCTTCTGAACAGTAAGACGTTTAACGCGGTTGAGCAACGGTGCAGTGCATTAGTTACTGCTCTCATTTATAACTCGCATAGGAATACAGTGTTGTGTTGTCTTGGTGACATTAACAATGCTGTTTAATGCCTATTAAGTGTTTAATGGCAAATAAAAACATCATGCAGATGTTTTCTTTGATCAAAAACATTGTTTGTCTGCAGTGCATACACTATATTACCAAAAGTATTGGGACACCCCTCCAAATAATTGAATTCAGGTGTTCCAATCACTTCCATGGCCACAGGTGTATAAATTCAAGCACTAGGCATGCAGACAAATGGGTCGCTCTCAGGAGCTCAGTGAACTCAAACGTGGTACCGTGATAGGTTGCCACCTGTGCAATAAGTCCATTCGTGAAATTTCCTCACTACTAAATATTCCACGCTCAACTGTTAGTGGTATTATAACAAAGTGGAAGCAATTGGGAACAACAGCAACTCAGTCACGAAGTGGTAGGCCACATAAAATCACAGAGCGGGGTCAGCGCATGCTGAGGGTCACAGTGCGCAGAAGTCACCAACTTTCTGCAGAGTCAATAGCTCCAGACCTCCAAACTTCGTGTGGCCTTCAGATAGCTCAAGAACAGTGCGTAGAGAGCTTCATGGAATGGGTTTCCATGGCCGAGCAGCTCATCCAAGCCTTACATCACCATGTGCAATGCAAAGCGTGGGATGCAGTGGGGTAAAGCATGCCGCCACTGGACTCTAGAGCAGTGGCGACGTGTTCTCTGGAGTGACCAATCACGCTTCTCTGTCTGGACGATCCGATGGACGAATCTGGGTTTGGCGGTTGCCAGGAGAACGGTACTTGCCTGACTGCATTGTGCCAAATGTAAAGTTTGGTGGAGGGGGAATTATGGTGTGGGGTTGTTTTTCAGGGGTTGGGCTTGGCCCCTTAGTTCCAGTGAAATGAACTCTTAATGCTTCAACATACCAAGACATTTTGGACAATTTCATGCTCCCAACTTTGTGGGAACAGTTTGGGGATTCAGTTTGGGCCCCTTCCTGTCCCAACATGACTGCGCACCAGTGCACAAAGCAAGGTCCATAAAGACATGGATGAGCAAGTTTGGTGTGGAGGAACTTGACTGGCCTGCACAGAGTCCTGACCTCAACCCGATAGAACACCTTTGGGATGAATTAGAGCGGAGACTGCGAGCCAGGCCTTCTCGTCTAACATCAGTGCCTGACCTCACAAATGCGCTTCTAGAAGAATGGTCAAAAATTCCCATAAACACACTCCTAAACCTTGTGGAAAGCTTTCCCAGAAGAGTTGAAGCTGTTATAGCTGCAAAGGGTGGGCCAACTCCATATTAAACCCTACGGATTAAGAATGGGATGTCATTAAAGTTCATGTAAAGGCAGGCGTCCCAAAACTTTTGGCAATATAGTGTATGTTTGTTTTCGGCTCAAAGCATTTTAATGGGCTGTCTTGGCAAACGTATACATGCTGGGAAATAATCTACATGTAAAGATATTGTATTTTTGGTCACATGACAATTTTTGCAATCCCCTTCATACATGGGAACAGTTTTGTTATGCCGTTATGGATGAACAAAGAAATGAAATGTTGGTGGACAAAATAACAGGGCTAAAGAAATACAATTCAGAATGTAAGAATTGGCTCTCATTCAGTTTAACTGAATGTGAGGAAATGTGTTCCTCACATTAAGCTTACATGTTTTCTTTTAAGCTTTTTGTGTGAACCTATAAACTGTAAATTCAATAAATCCATTTGATTCACTTGCATTAAAGTAGTCAGATATTTTCCTTCAGCTGCCTTCTTAAACGTTAATGGCAGAGTCTGTTTTTTTCCTGCCTTGTAAATGTGTTTCAGTTTATAATGTTTTTCATAACTCTTAATATTCATCAGAGAAGTGAATCAAAACGATGCTCTTCATGTTTCATGTGATTGGCTGTTTAGTTCAGATGACACACTTTCATCTGCATGCGCTCTAGTTTATTGCAAACTCTGGATCAAACCCTGAGTTGACAGAGAATGTTTATTACGAGCGTTATGAACCCGCTGAACCTCCTGAAGCCGAGTCTGAAATTCTGAGTTTGTTTAACTAGCTTTGTGCAACAGGCCACAGATGTGGTTATTTTGCTTTATTTCCACACCATTAGTAGGCTAGTCTATATTTATTTTGTCACCTTTGATTGTTTTTGATTGTGGCCTTGCTACTGCAGTACACAAAACACCTCATGAAATGTACATTCTGTGGTAATTTGAGTAAATGCAATTGGCTACTTTTTACTTTGAGTATCAATGATATTAGCAACTTTTACTCTCTACTTGACTACATTTTTTAATAAGTATATCTACTCATTACTCCAATACATTTGTAATGAGTGATGCAATTACTCATTACATTTTGCATTGCCCCTAACTTCTTCTGCAGCAGTTTATTTCTTCTACAGAAGTGATATGTATATGTATTTTGCCCTTACTCAACCACACTTGTCAACAAGGCTACTTTACGTGAATGCATTATCAGGCAGTTGTGAATCGCAGTTGTTTGATATATGAGATGATGATGTGGCTGCAGATGCCGATGAGGCTGAAACCAGCACGTCCAGTGTAAGTAGGCTTTGACTATTTCATTTTACTTAACATTATTTTATCCATTATATTAAAGGATATTGGTTTACTTATGTCCTTTTTGGGCACTTGGGCTTGTAGATGTTTAAGAGGCCATTGTGTCGACCTTGATTTATTGCAATATTGAGGTGTTCACTTTTATGTCAATTTTAGAAAATAAACGTGATTGCTCTCTGCACAAATCAACTTTTTTTAGTTTTTCACTGGCATGTCTCTTAGGTGTTGAGGACTAGCGTTGATCTTTGAGCCTACATTCAGTACCAGTAAAATACTGTTATCAGTAAAATAAAGTACTGTTAAAATCAGATATTCTAACCCCCGGTTTCACAGACAAGGCTTAAGCTAGTCCCAGACTAAAATGCATGTTTGAGCTGTTTTAACTGAAAGCATATCTTAAAATATGTCAGTGCCGTTGTTTTGTCTCAAGATGCACATCAGTAATGTTTTTTTTATGGCACGTTTATAAAATCTACTTAAATGTCCTAATTTAATTTAGGCCTAATCCTGGCTTAATCTAAGACCTGTCTGTGAAATCAGGTCTAAGACTTTAGTACTGGAATTGGTGACTTGTAACTTGTAATGGAGTCATTTTCGCTGTAAGATCGCTGTAAGAAATCCATACTCAAGTATGGATTTCAGGTACTCTTTACACCTCTGACGTCATGCAGTCCTTGCAATACATTCTTAAAGTGTATTTGTTGCAGTCCCCTAATAATTATTAATTCATAATATTTAATAATTATAATAATTATATTTTTTTCATTTTAAAGTTATGGTAGTGAATCCATCTTAACTTCCATTAAGTGCCCTCAGTATTAAGCATCAAAGTTGTATACATGATTAAACAAACAGGAGGACAGAAAAATATAAATGTCTTAAATGATTTGGTGTTTGGTGAGTGGAGTAAACAGTTTTGATTAATGTTTTGTACAGCATCCTTTGCTAAATCATTTTCCTGCTTAAATGCAGCAATTTCTTTGTCTGTGTCCAATCTGCTGATGCTGGTCTCTGATAAAAATAGAAAGTGCATAAAGAAACTCACATTATCCTCCAACCCTCCCCTCTTTCTCTTCCAATTTTTCTCTCAATGCTTAGAAATAACAAACAAAGTGTGACTTGGGCAAGACATTATGAGACATTAGAGTTGTAATTAGCATAATGAATCTTGTTAGAGACACTTGGTGACTGGCATTTATCAGTTTTCAAATGCAATTACAATGGTGTCCACCTTTCCCATATTTATCATCACTGAACAATAATACAGTGCACAGGAACAAAGGAAGCAGTGTTTTCTGCCTCTGTCTGTGCAATAGTTTGCCCAAAATGGAAAATTTTATCATTCACTCACACATGTTCATTTACTCGCTCCAAAACCAAAATGACTTTCATTCTTCAGTCAAGCTCAAAAGACAATTATACTGTATTAGAAGAAATACAACAAGTTTCCAGCTAACTATATTTAATAATAATATACAGTAATTATATTTTTAACTAAAGAAGTTTAGACAACAGTGATGCTGTGGACTATTCTCACGTGACTCTTAACTGATCATGACAAGTTCAAGAGCTGAGGGAAAGAGTTTCAGCAAATAAACTGCGTCTGTAGTCCAATTCTGATTGGTGCAACGTCATCCAGAACGTGATTTCTAGTAGGAGACTTACAGGCCTTGTCGATGCTCCTTCCTGTTTGGAATTCGCTCCAGGTGGAGTGAAGGCTATTCTTAACCCGAGACCAGGTTATGTACCTGAGGTACCCACTATTGTGGCCAGGCCAGTAGTCCTTCAGGCCTTCCATCCTCCCCAGGTGTCAGCAGAAAAAGAGAAGCTCAGATTACTTTGCCCGGTCAGGGCCCTTGAGATCTCAGTGGAAAATCTGATCAGCTACTGGTATGCTTCTGGCCCCCTAAGAAAGCCTGCCCGGCTACCAAGCAGACTGTAATTAAGCAATTAAGCAATTAAGGTACAGCTCAGGACATGAGTGCTTGAGACCCCGGAGTAGCCGCAAGGTCCAGGCTGTAAAACCTTACAAAGGTACAGTGGGGAGAACAAGTATTTGATACACTGCCGATTTTGCAGGTTTGCCCACTTACAAAGCATGTAAAGGTCTGTCATTTTTATCATAGGTACTCTTCAACTGTGAGTGACGGAATCTAAAACAAAAATCCAGAAAATCACATTGTATGATTTTTAAGTAATTAATTTGCATTTTATTGCATGACATAAGTATTTGATACATCAGAAAAGCAGAACTTAATATTTGGTACAGAAACCTTTGTTTGCAATTACAGAGATCATACGTTTCCTGTAGTTCTTGAGCAGGTTTGCACACACTGCAGCAGGGATTTTGGCCCACTCCTCCATACAGACCTTCTCCAGATCCTTCAGGTTTCGGGGCTGTCGCTGGGTAATACGGACTTTCAGCTCCCTCCAAAGATTTTCTATTGGGTTCAGGTCTGGAGACTGGCTAGGCCACTCCAGGACCTTGAGATGCTTCTTACAGAGCCACTCCTTAGTTGCCCTGGCTGTGTGTTTCGGGTCGTTGTCATGCTGGAAGACCCAGCCACGACCCATCTTCAATGCTCTTACTGAGGGAAGGAGGTTGTTGGCCAAGATCTCACGATACATGGCCCCATCCATCCTCCCCTCAATACGGTGCAGTCATCCTGTCCTCTTTGCAGAAAAGCATCCCCAAAGAATGATGTTTCCACCTCCATGCTTCACAGTTGGGATGGTGTTCTTGGGGTTGTACTCATCCTTCTTCTTCCTCCAAACACGGCGAGTGGAGTTTAGACCAAAAAGCTCTATTTTTGTCTCATCAGATCACATGACCTTCTCCCATTCCTCCTCTGGATCATCCAGATGGTCATTGGCAAACTTCAGACGGCCTGGACATGCGCTGGCTTGAGCAGGGGGACCTTGCGTGCGCTGCAGGATTTTAATCCATGATGGTGTAGTGTGTTACTAATGGTTTTCTTTGAGACTGTGGTCCCAGCTCTCTTCAGGTCATTGACCAGGTCCTGCCATATAGTTCTGGGCTGATCCCTCACCTTCCTCATGATCATTGATGCCCCATGAGGTGAGATCTTGCATGATGCCCCAGACCGAGGGAGATTGACCGTCATCTTGAACTTCTTCCATTTTCTAATAATTGCGCCAACAGTTGTTGCCTTCTCACCAAGCTGCTTGCCTATTGTCCTGTAGCCCATCCCAGCCTTGTGCAGGTCTACAATTTTATCCCTGATGTCCTTACACAGCTCTCTGGTCTTGGCCATCTCGTGTCAGGAAGTCCCTCATGAAGGGAATCTCCCATGGGGGGCCATCCAGGAGTGCTACTAGGTCTGAAAATCACACTCGGGCCAGCCAGAATGGTAGGAGGACTTACCAGTAGGAGTTGAACCCTCCCTGGCGAACTGTTTCTAGAACTCCTGGGAGCAGAGTGATTGGTGGAAATGCGTACAGCTGAAGCCTCGGCCAAGGCTCTGTACCATGGCGTCCAGTTCCAGAGGAGCTGGATGAGTGAGGGAAAACCAGAGGGGACAATGCAAGTTCTCTTGGGAACAGATATACGAAAAAAAGGTTGCCCCTAGGGGAAAACCCCTTGGTCCTAAGCCACCACTGCAGCTGTCTCATGTACAGCAGGCCAAAAGGTATCACGCTGGATGCTGCTGCCATGAGCCCTAACAGTCTCTGGAACTCTTTTGCAGTGATGCGTTGGTCTAGCTTTATTCTGGACACCATGGTTGTGCCCGCATCGTGACCAAGTCCCATACTACTCCTAAATATGTTGTGTGTTGGACAGGAGTGAGCATGCTCTTTTTTGCATTGAGCCTCAGCCCCAAGCACTTCATGTGGTCGAGCATGACTTCTCGATGCCGTGCTGCCATCTCCTGAGACTGTGCTAATATTAGCCAGTCGTCGATATAATTGAGAACTCTTACACCCTGGAGTCTGAGTGGTGCCAGGGCTGGTTGTCTTCATACGATGGCTACTATACGATGGGATAATGCTAGGCCGAACGGAAGAACCCAGTATTGGTATGCTTCGCCCCTGAAATTGAACCTCAGGAACTAGGGCAGGATGGAGATATGGAAGTATGGAAGTAAGAGGGATCATCAGCATCTTGAACTTGAATCTCCTCAGAGACTGGTTCAGCTGACGAAGATCTATAATGGGACGTAACCCTCCATCTTTTTTCGGAACTATAAAGTACCGGCTGTAGAACCCGGTGTTTCTCTCTGGGGGAGGAATAAGATCTATGGCTTCCTTCGCCAGAAGAGACTGAACTTCTTGCTCCATAACCTGCGCCTGTTCGGGGCCCACCACTATTTCTAGAATCCCCTTGAACTTTGGTGGGCGAAACCCAAACTGGAGCCTGTACCCTTTGTGGATGGTATGCACCACCCACTGTGATATATTGGGTAGAGCTTCCCAGGCATGCAGGAAATTTACTAGAGAAACCAGCCTCAATTGTGGGGGAGCGCGACTAACAACACTCTCTTTTTGTGTCTGCCTGTACGAGGAGCTTGACGTACATGGCTGCATGGGACGACGGGGGATAAACTTTTGGAAAGCTGCCACCTGCTTCTTTGCTTCCTGAAATCTCTCGACGACCAAGCTTACAGCATCGCCGGAGAGACCAGGAGGCGATAGCGGGGCATCAAGGAGGAAAGCTCTGTTCCTCTTCTTGTTTCCTGACAGGTTCAACCATAAATGTCTCTCTGTTGCCACCAGGGCTGTCATGGAGTGGATGATAGCACGGGCCGTCTCCTTGGGGGCGCGGAGAGACAAATTGATAGCTCTGCATAGACCACCACCACAGAAATTGCCATGATTGGTCATCTTTTGTCTGGGACAGCCCAAAATCATACAATGTGTAACGGGCATAATTCTACTAACCTTTAGCCATCCCCTAACAGTCCACTAATTCTCAACTAATACTCTGAATTGTAGGTGCAACATTACTTACATAGTCAAAAGAATGTCTAAAGGGTACCATCAAAATAAAGTGAAACCAATAGTGTAAAGCATTTTGTGCAGCTATGACTGCTACTTCATTGCCGAACAACTGCCCAGATAAAGGTTTTTGGTTTACCTATAAAAGAGATTTACATTAATATCAGTTGAGTGCCTGTTTCCCTTCTTCCTAGAGCAGGTTCTTCTGATCTGACCACATACTTTATTTCTTGTTTGTGTGCTGTCTGCAGGTGCAGGAAACTCATAAACAATAGCAGTGAAAATCCATCTATTGCCACAGCACAGTGGGAATTATAGAGCTCAGCCATTTCTGTAAGGAATATTATATTCCCTATGGACAGCATTGTGAAGAGCTTGCCTATTTTGGTAGAGACCCTACATGATGACTGAAGTCAAGTAAAGTATGTATCTTTCTTTTTGCTTCCAAATACACACAAACCCTCCAACCCTGTGTAACTATGTAAACAGTTATGTAATCAAAAGAGAACATTAAGCTAAGCTTCTTACATTATTACAATCCATAATGCCAGATAAATATAGAATAATTTCACTGCTTTGGACTATAATGGTAATGGTGCTTTAAAAGTTAATCATAAAAACAGCAGCAGTGAACAGCACACAGGAGGTACAATCTGTTACAATCAGAGGTTTGTGGGCTGCTGCAGGTTTCTGTCCAATGAATGTTGAGTATGTGGTGAAAGGAAATGGCAAAAAGACAGACTTGGCAGATTTATAGGCCAAGATAACTGTGAGAAAGACCATTAGAGTGAACTATGCTTAGGGAATCTTGATGCTGAATATCAAGTGCCAACGATGTGATGTTTCTGGCCGTGTAGCACCTGCTGCCCTGCAGATCCTTTGAAGAATCCTAATTTTAGAAACAAGTTCATTTTTAACAAGATCCCTTATCATGTCAGTTTGCACGTCACACTGCAGCACTGATTGAGTCGTGAGCATGTAATGCAGGTTTGCAAAGAGACTATTATTGAAAGATGGGGCAGCACAGACTATACTGGATCAAGTCCACAACCCGTGTGTGAGCACCGCAACGCTTGTGTCATTTCATAAGCAAAGAAGGTGTTTTAAACTATTAAGTACACAGCAGCAAAAAAGGCCTGTGTCAGAGAGATAGGGTGGAAAATTGTCTTAAAAATTAAGTTTGGCACAATACAGCTACAATTTTTGGTCCCCAGAACATTCCCAGAACATTAGTTTTTGGTTCCCAGAACATTCTTTTTTAGGGTTTATTTTTGGTTAGCAAGGAAAGTTCTCTCCGAAATCAAATATCTTACTCAAATATCTATATTAATTCTAAGTAATTATTCAATAAAGAGATAAATGAATGTTAGTCAGTCAGCCAGTAAAACAAAATGACAGTTAATTTGTAAATTGTTACTTTCTGTGGAAGACAGAAAAAGAAGCGCGTTCAGATCAGAGGCACGCAGTAAATGAAGAATTTATCATTTCTGTGCTTTTCACACTATGCTTAACCCTGGCTTAATATTTTAGCTATAAATTTTGATTTATCTGATTATAACGCTTTTTGATTCATCTGGTTTCTACACTTTATTAAATGCTGTATTAAACTAATTTCAGAGCTCTGTATAGGTCATTAAAAAAAAACATCTGCAACGTTTTAATTGGAAGGTTAGTTTGCATGCAAATAATAATCTAAAAACGAACCATTAGGGAACATTCTGTATAAGTTATTTGTAGGTTATTTAAAATTATACCCTGCAACGTTCTGAGAACTTAGTTCCCTGGTTCAAAATAATAACCAAAACATAACCATTAGGGAATGTTATTATTTTTATGTTATTTAAAAATAACCTCCCTGCAATGTTCTGGGAACGTTATTTTATGGTTGCAAAAAATAAAAAGAATGTTCCTAGAACGTTATTATTTATTTATTTATTTTTTTAAATAACCAAACAGGAACCAAATACTTACATTAGGGGAACATTCTGTATTTGCTGGGAAAATCCTTTTACATTATAAGTATACTTCAGAGGGGAAACTAAGTAATAAGAATGTTTATGACACCTTTAAACCTTACTGTATATTATCTATCGTCTCATTGAGGATGTTGCATTTCAGAAAAGCAATTAATAAAACTGACTGTTTCTTTGTGTGGCGCAATTACTGTATTAATTTCTTTATTACTTTAGAATGTAATCGTAGCATTTCTGAAATTATACAGCATTGATGACGCATGCACCCGACAAATACTAATACAAATACTAACATGCTAATAAAACCTAGCCAATAGAAACTTCCAGGCAGGTGTGATGGAGCAAAACTCTTCAGGTAAGTGGCCCTCCATGAGAAGGATTGGACAGCCGTGGACTAGGCTCATGCATAATTGCTCATGCATTTACCACATTCACCAAAAGAATGCTACTTGGTTTGAAAGTGACTGTTTTATACAATGTTTCCCACAATTGTTATGTCTTTGTAAATAATTTCACAAGTTCGCCTGCCCATCTAGTTTTAATAGTAAACAAACCTTGTTGTTTTCATTTCCCGCAAAATCCATCCCAAATGCTCTAAAAATAAATCATTATTAAAGGTTTATCAAAGTGTATCTGGATAAAGAGACTGTATGGAAGATAGATTCTTTGTGCACTCTCTCATTAATTACATTTTTTTTTTTTTTATTAAAAAAGTTACATAGTGTAGCTTTAACCCCTTAACTGTCACACCCCTTTTTTGAGAATAGATGTGAAAATCCGAACCAGCCGAACTTAAATGGTTGTAATATAAGAATGCTTTGGAATATAGAGCTATGTTTGGTTTTGTTTAAAGATTAGTGAAGCACTTCAAAAAATTAAAGTAAGAAAAAGTTATGGAAGTTTAAATTGACCTTAAATCAAATGTACTGTACTACACATTTTTTATTTTAAATAAAATATATATTTTACAAAATCATTTTTACTCTAAAATTACTATTAACTCAAATCCATATATCTAACCAAGTTGTGTTCCAAATTTGTTTACAAAAATTGAAGTTCGTATGAGATTTTGTTTAGGCGCTGTAACAAAGAAATGTATGTCCAAATATCACTTCTATCACAAAATAGTCACAAAATATGGAACCTTGAGACACAGACCTTTCCGACGATATGTGTTTTGTCAAGATTAGAAAAGGTTTTGATTAAGTAGTTAAAATAAATTGTGTAATATGAAACCTGACACCGCCCACTTGGGGAGGAGCCTGCTACAAGAATTTAAAGTACCGTTTCCATGGTAACACAACATCCAATTTCAAAATGGTTTTCACATGGTGAATTTTGAGTTTGTAAGCTTTCGAATGATACCTAATTTATGATGATTACTAAAATATGTGATACAAAAAAAAGACAATAAATAAAAAGCGCTATCCGTCCTGCTATAGCGGGACGGTGACCGTTTTAAGCTGCCTCTATTCATTTTCTACTTTGATGTTAACAATATTGTTCTAGATAGACAAATTCAACCATAACATAATAGGGTGCTAGAGCACAAACTAAAAATGAAGTGTAAGGTCTACAGATCGATAAGTGGAAAGCAGATTGTTATTATGATTTGCAGGATAATGAACAAGTAAATGCTTAGTGCTATGAGATTAAAAACAAAAACATCATAATAATAATAATAATAGTTTGCTCAAATTATTTGATTTTGTATTTTTTCTTATTATTTTATCTTGTCATAAAGTCTGTCTCCCTGTGTTGCCTTGGATACTAATCAAACCTGGGCCTCTTGTTTATTGTCTAAAAATCTTCCTAGAGCCATAAGAGGTTAAGATGAGGTTTGCCTGCGGCCCACCTTTAAATATTTGATTTGAAGTCAGATGGTCAATCTTCAAAGCTCAGCCCAGCCTTATTGAAATTCCACCTTTATACACATATTTGAGAGAACAAAATAAGCTTCAGTCAGCAACACCAAGAAAAGCTGTGAACGCTGTGAAAATAATAAATGGGTGTGTTTTAAATAATTAAAGTATAGCATGAGATAGCATGCATACTGTAACATTACTACTTTTTTAACATTAGAAGCATAACAGCCTTTTCTTTCTTTCTTTCTTTCTTTCTTTCAAATACGGGATGCTCTTGTATTTTACGGGATAGGTGGCAACCCTAACAGCGATGTTTCTCAGATACCCACCTTCCCAGATTGTGATTGAATTGACTAAAAAAGAAGTGAGAAAATGGCCATCATTTAATCATGATGAAATAAAAACTCAACATTCATTTGGTAACTGCATGTTAAAGATCTTATTGTGAATGATTCATCCAGTACTGTATTTTGTTTGTTTGTTTTTGACCTTGTGATGTTTAATCAAAATGTCATAACTCTTGTTTTCTTGTTAGAGAATGCAAACCCCGAAACAGGTTTTGAAATAGTTATGAAACGACACCGTTATCCTCTACGTGTAAACTTCAAAAAAAGGCGAACCTGTGAGAATGGTGATGGCATGCACATAAGCATTGCGTGTTTAGTCTATAGGCAAGCGCGTTTGAATACGTATGTGCGCAGGCGCGTAGTTTTTCTTTACAAAATGACTGCCAAATTACTTGCCTGGCATGCATAATACATCGTTTTTAGTTGTTTCTGATAATTTCGCTAAAGTTTTCATCTGTACAGAGGGTAAGTGAAGTGAAGGAGGCCGACACAGTGTAGAGTCTGAGTTGACACGGTCTCTGCTGACACTTCAGGGATGCATTGTGGTCGTGTCTAGGCGCAGGTCCACCATCTGATCTGGATACGGCCTGGATCCGGCAGACTACTGTAAACCTCGGGATAAACAGAGAGACTAATATTTGCGTAGATGCCATTCTTTTTATAATGTAACGAGTACATCAGGTGTTATGGGAAGTGTTCCCGGTTCCGGCTGACCTAGTTAATGCAGCCTAAAACAATCATTTAACTGATTTGAATAATATAAATTGTTCTGTGTGTATGCCATAGTAAAGAGATGTGTTTTTAGTCTAGATTTAAACTGACAGAGTGTGTCTGCTTCCCGAAAAATGCTAGGAAGACTGTTCAAGAGTTTAGGTGCTAAATAGGAAAAGGATCGACCGCCTGCAGTTGATTTTGATATTCTAGGTATTATCAACTGGCCAGAGTTTTGAGATCGCAATAGACGTGATGGAGTATAATGCGTTAAGAGCTCGCTCAAGTACTGGGGAGCTAAACCATTTAGTGCTTTGTAAGTAATTGGCAAGATTTTGAAATGTATGCGATGTTTGATAGGGAGCCAGTGCAGTGTTGACAGAACCGGGCTAATATGGTCACACTTCCTGGTTCTAATAAGAACTCAAGCTGCTGCGTTTTGGACCAGCTGGAGTTTGTTTATTAGCCCTGCAGGGCAACCACCCAGTAGAGCATTACAGTAACCTAGCCTTGAGGTCATGAACACATGAAAGCATGTTCATCTGCCTCCACGTTTACCACACCCACATCTCAACATCCTATCAACCACTGATGCACAGAACCAAGACCCGCCCTGGTTTTTCTTTTTTGATGATCCGTTACACTCGGATGTATGTCAAAATAAGAAAGAAAATATATGTCACTGTTTCCATAAGTGCTTATTTCAGAAAGCAGAAAGAGTTAAACTGAAATGAAAATGCAGGGCTTCATATTTTGCAGTATCTTTCGTATTTACTGGAAAATTGTATGTGCTTGACAGCTGCATTCATTTAGTGGCGACTGAGGCTATTCCAGAGACAACAGGCCACACTGTGTGTCTTCAATCATCACACAGTTTCCCTGAAGCCTGAACTCATGCTGGCTTTGATTCATGCATAAGGATTGCTCTAGTAAACATATGCATGTCATGTACCACCTATTGTGGATTAAGAGTGATATTCATATGCATTCTGTAATCATTTAGTCACTAATTCTGTTCAGGACATCCTATTTGAGACCAGTGGACTATAAAAGCCTACAATTTATACTGATTCACTTCACAGGCAAATACATGAATTAATCACAGTCCCAGTGCTGATTCTTGCTATAATGCCTCTTCGTTCCCTGAGCCACAGGGGGCTCCACCACAAGGATGTTTTTGCCAATAAGGAGTGTGAATCATGATATTGACAAATAATAATGTCAGAAAATTATCCCTTGATCTGTTTGCCTATTGGACTTTTTACTGTGGTTTTGACCCTTTGCCTGGCTTCACGTATTATACACTATTATGTGATTAGTTCTCAAAATAATTAATATATTATGAGCAATCTGCTGAGACGTCACAATCAAGTTGAAGTGTGGGATATAGAGCTGCTTGAAGTGTACATCGGAGTAGGCTTGCTCACTCTGTCAAAATTGAGGGGACGAGGGCCTATCCACGTAAACTTCCCTCGTCCCCTTGACAAAGTGGAACGCACTTCAAAATAGTGGCAGGGATTCCCCGAGGGGAAGTGCTTAGGGAAGTCCGCAAGTGTATGTCTAAAAGCGAAGTGAAACGCAACCCTAATATGTGCCAGTCTCTTAGTTACTGATTTCATTCATCTGCTGTTTAATTAGTATCCTTATTATTCCTCTCGTTATGTTAATGTGTAATTGTGATTCTTATACTCCTGTGTGTTCTCCTTGCTTATTCAAAGACTCTTTATTTATCTTTGATTCATGCTTGTTCATCTACACCTGGCACAACAACCCACTCTCATTCTTAAGGCGTCAAAAACTGAAGCACGGTCAAGTGCCTTCCGCATCACAATTAAGAGTCTAAAGTTACCCGTGTCATGGTATCGGCGAACAGGGAACTCCATTGCTTTCAATGAGAAACCTTTGGCGTCATACAAAGACACGTTGGACATGGTAATGTTATCGTCATGATGAAATTATATATTGGGTTATAATTTTGCCATTATGAAATGTTGGTTTGTGATTCTCAATTTAATCAGCCAGCATACGTTTATTTATTTTATTTACACTATTTAGACACGTTTGAACACGTAAGGGCTTGTTCACACAGAACGTGTTTTTCCATTCCAATGCGGTACTTTTCCATTGTTTTTCCATTCTTTGCGCTAGATGGACGTGTTTGACCGTGTTTGAAAACGCGGAGCTCAAGTTGAAATAAGTTCAACTTTTAAAAGACGTGTCCCGAGATCTTGCGGTTTTTCCCTATTCCATTCCCTCTCACGTTTTTCAAAGCAAAAACACGTTCTGTGTTCGACCGATATATTGTTTTCCAAATATTTTTCCCAATATTTAAGCATTTTCCCATGATTGGGTATTGGTTTTGTAATATCGGTTTCACCAATAAATGTAGCCATCTTGTGACCATTTTGAAAGTTGCATGTAAGACCATGGAGACGACAACTGGTAAAATAACTTGCGTCCCTTAATTAATAAACTTTATTTAACAAGGTTTCCACAAAAGCATCTCAACATCTCAAAGTCCATAAATAGATAATAGACTTTCCACACACACGCAAACAATAAGCAAGGTTTGGGTTAATCAACCGAGAGTTCAAGGTATATGTGACGGTAAGTTAACCTTGCTTTCTGGAATACCCTGAAGACAAAGAATCTGATGACATGCTTTTCGGGCTTCTATTTACATTCTTCGGCCATTGTGATTGGCTTGTTTTTCACACGTACTTCAGACACCGGCTCACGCTGAGATGGCGTTAATGTCATAACGCAGCATTGAGTTCCATTCGAAAGGGAACTGTTATTTTAAATGGTATTAATATCTTACAACATTCCTGCTTTTACTATATTTCTGATCAAAAAATGTTGCCTTGGGGAGAGACCGTATGTGTATTTGCAAAGAGCCAGCGGTATGCTGTACATATTGACAAGTTGAGCTATTGATCTGTTGACTGGAATTAAATGGGAACTTAAGAGTGAACCAGGGTCACACTGATTGTTTTCCAATCACCGCCTATAATATTGACTGTTAGGCATTCTGCTCACACACAAACATAACCGTAACAATTTGTGTCATCCATTTCAAATTACAGATGATGGTTTAATCAGTGGGCCCAGCACTCATGCTCTGTTTCTATGGTGTGATCTTCATGGCACAGTAATTCTCAGATTTTTACTCAACAAGCACGACAGAGGCACAATCAAACATTATGGTTTATTCTGTCCTTGGAATGCCTGTGTTAATGCTTAAAGAATGTAAATAAGGGTCAGTGATGGGATTATTTTGGTGATCTAACCTGATATGTTATGTGCAAACATGATAGCAAATCTTTATTTAGCTAAATCAGTATTTACATGCGCTTGCTAGCAGCTTGACTACTAATAAAGAGATTGTCAAGGTCAAGCGGTAACGAGAAACCTATGCTATGGAAAGCCTGGCCAAGGCAAAGAACTGCATTGAACACACGCACACAACAGAGACCAAATAACTAAGAATACTACTATTTCCGATAGTAAATATAAATGGTTGTGCTATATGTCCAGATAATGTTAGACTACCTGACAATGTTTCAAGCCATATAAATAAGAAAAGGCGCACACTTGTAAACTATGAATATAAATAAATAAATAAATAAATAAATAAATAAATAAATAAATTCAAAAAACAAATTTGAACATTTTGACTAAAAATAATGTGAGGATGGAGATGCCTTTCGTTCTGGTAATTATTCTGCAGTAATATCTGAATTCAAACCACATCTCTGTAGGGACATCAGATAACAGGGAAGAGCCAAAAGCTTCAAATTAAACTGTTTTCCTGCAAGTCACATACAATTTAATGTGGCTATTGAAATGAGCTTCATCCATTAAAAGTCTTTGTGATAGAGCAAGAATCATTAATAGCACATACTTGAATTATTCAAAGTAATGCACAAACAACTTCATTTCTTCTAGCAACAGTGCTAACAGGTCTTTGTTGCAGAGATCAGTTCTACTGATTGAGCTGAACTAAATTATAGAGGCTATTATTAATGAATATCATCAAATTTTTATACCAAAGACCACAAACAATTACAATGTAGCTAGTAGCTACCATAACTCTTATTTGAACTAGTGAGTTAAAGCCAAATAAAAATGTCAAGTCTTCCATTAACCATAACCTATGGAAGCCCATTTCCACTACGATTCCTAAAATATATCATATGTAAATATTATGTAAAAAAAAAAAAAAAAAAAAAGTGATTCTGTAAGTCATAATAATGGAAACTTTCTATAATTATGGCTTAGTATCTCATAATAATCTGAAAATTTCTCAATTATGAGTTAATAAGTCATAAAATGCAGAAAAAATAATTATGAAAAGTAACTCAGTATCGTAATAATGACTTTTCATTACTGTTAAGTCAAAAGAAAGTTTCTCATTATTATGACTTACAGAATAAATCTTTTTTACTAAACTGGCAGAAATTGGCTTCCATACAAGATATGCCTTGTCCCAAAATTAACTTTTAGCAATGTGCAGTTGCAGCATAGCATGTAAAAACCCTATTTATAGATATGAAATTTGATTTATATGTTTCTTCAACGCAAGCACATGCATATTAATTTATTACAAGAACATTTCTTATTATTACGAGGTAAGTCATTTCTCATTCTTATGACTTACAAATTCATATTTTTACTTAACTGGTGCAGAAATGGGTTTCCAGAGAAAAAAAACACTGAAGACTGCAATTTTCTTAATAAGAAATAAAATCTTAAGAAAATATTTGAGACCTTTTCAAGAACAGCAATTAGGAACATTCATGTGAACTTATAAGAATTTATCTTAAAGGGTTCATGACTTAGATTTTTATTATTATTAATATTATTATTATTATATTAATATATTCCCCAAGGTTCACTTATATGTTAATAAAGTCAACAAAAACAAAACAAACAAAAAAATATATATAAGGAAAAAAAAAAAAAAACAATTATTTTCAAACCTCATTCTGAGCCTCTGTCTAAAATGATCATTTTTTAAAGGGAGGCTCCTTTAAAGGGGTCATACACTGCATTGTTTTATAATGTTTCCTGTTGTGCATTTATAATGTTAGTATGATTTTTACATCAAAATTGTCGTAATTTAGAAATAAAAGGCATTTTTCCTACCCTGATTTTAGCCTCTGTTTGAAGGGGTGTGTCTGCTGTGAGACTTCAGTGTAAACGCCCACTGCTGTGATTGGCTGCTGTGAGACTTCAGTGTAAATGCCCACTGCTGTGATTGGCCGCTGTAAGACTTCAGTGTAAACGCCCACTGCTGTGATTGGCTGCTGCGAGACTTCAGTGTAAACGCCCACTGCTGTGATTGGCTGCTGTGAGACTTCAGTGTAAATGCCACTGCTGTGATTGGCCGCTGTAAGACTTCAGTGTAAACGCCCACTGCTGTGATTGGCTGCTGTGAGACTTCAGTGTAAACGCCCACTGCTGTGATTGGCTGCTGTGAGACTCCTGTCACGGGAAAGAATGCAGAGGATTCAATTGCGAGTGAAAATAAACTCATTTATTAGAACACCAGAGAGAGTAGAAGATAAGAATCAGCAGATTAGATGGTGTTGGAAACAGACAAGGCTTGGCAGCGCAGGGACCCAATGGACAACCCGGATCCTCCATGGAGAGGTGAGAAGCGATCCGTGAGTCCAGTCTCAGACGAGGTAAAACAGTGCAAACCACACCAGATGATCCTCTGTGACGATAGGCAGAGCGATTCTCAATTGACATGCAGGCACAAGAGCTCAGGGAACAACCAGGAGACTGACAAACACACAGGAACAAAACCCAACGATCTGACAAACACAAGACGCATGACAATGAGTATAAATACACAAACATGATGAGTGGCAGCTGGTGCTGATAATCAGCTGAGTGGTAATCAGCGGCCACACCCACACCCACACAGACACACCCACCCACACACACACGCACACACAGAGCAAGAACGAGTCAGTGAATTCATGAACCGTGACAACTCCAGTGTAAACGCCCACTGCTATGATTGGCTGCTGTGGGACTTCTGTGTAAACGACCACTGCTGTGATTGGCTAACATCTTTGCATATGAAATAGCTAAGTATTACACGTGTAACACTCTCGAAAACCTTTAGCACGTTTTCACTATTACAGCTCTCAAGGTGAACTAATCGTGAAAAGTGTTGATTATAGCATTATTTTATATCTATGGCATTATATTTAGATCGCGGCATGAAAGGTTGCAGTGATGATCATTGTAGCCAATCACAGACATGTTGAGCGCATGAATGCTGCGATCTCGTCATTGCAACTCGATTTCTGCACACTAACGAATGCTTTCATCATAACTAACAGTGCAAACACAATGTAAATAAGAGATTTGTTGATTATAACGGGAGTTTTGGCGAGAGTCCAGAACTCAGTCACTGATAGTAAAGGGAGCGTTCTTTGATCGCTTTCTATATATAATTTAATCACAGTCTAAATAACAGATTATTTTCATCCTACTAAGAGAAACAATGTGAAGTTGAACGTTTAGTCACTGGTTTGATTTACTGACACACAGACAAAGAACATCTGACTGTGCATGAATCATTACATATCAGAAATCACTGGTCTCAGATCAGGCATTAGAATTAACACGGTTACTTACATGTTGTGGCATTACTGTCGAGTCTATATAGTAAAAGTCTTTTTGCAAAGCCTGCACTGAAATTGCGACTGATTTACCAAAGAATCCACAGTGAAACCGAATACAAGTAAATAATGCTCAACTGAGACATTCACATTGTTGAAAATAAATAAGCTCATTCCTAGCATTAGGATCCTTTGGAAGGTAATGTTATTTTTAGTCCAGTGATCCTGTATCGCTTTTCTCTCCTCGTCATCTCACTAACACGCCAGTGGGTGTGTTGTCTGCAGACTCAAGCGTGTGGAGTAAAGTAAAGTGAGTAAGAGTAAAGTGAACGCACATCTGTATACTGTATCAGCGTCAGTGATTATAATGGCTTCTATTTGCATCCAGTGTTAGGCAAGTGTCAGCCGTTATACGCCACTGAACGCTGGTTGGCGGGGCCTGTGGTGCAATGATGTAAAACTATTTGTTGATGTCTTGCTAAGGCAGGCATATGCAAATTCAAGTCCCCCAATATCCAAACAAGCTCTTATTGGTGCTTGATTAATAAATGCTTTGTTTATAAAGAGGATGCTCTGAAATTTGCAAGATGTTTTAATGGTATAAAGACCTCTTATATATCAAAAGATCAATGCAAATTTGATTTCTCATGTCATGACCCCTTTAAGAACATTCTTAAATTCTTTCTGTGGGTGAAATTAAACAGAAAAACAGTATTGTGCACTTTGGCTTGCGGTGTTGATGCTACAGTCGGTGTATAAGATTTTACACTTTGAAAAATATTGCCATGATGAGTTGAGATCAAGCACGTTGTACGCTGAATGCTTCTGAAACTCTGAAGAGATGCATGAGTCATTATAGACCACACATAACTCAAGGAGAATAAAATGAATCTTACGCTGCTGTTCCAAACTTTGGGCGTTAGCAGATGTTTGA
The DNA here is from genome assembly GCA_039654105.1 of Coreius guichenoti. Classification (NCBI taxonomy): domain Eukaryota; kingdom Metazoa; phylum Chordata; class Actinopteri; order Cypriniformes; family Gobionidae; genus Coreius; species Coreius guichenoti. Next base: position 38,368,958 of record CM077173.1, read on the forward strand.
TGATGCTCTCTAAAGACTCTCCGCTCACATCTGCATGCAGGATAAAGCTCGGCTCGGCAGAGACATCAAAAGAGATGCTGTAAGTTTCAAGAGTAGAGATCAGTGCTCCAGAGATTTCTTCAGCAGGTAATCTTGTTGCCTTCAAAGGAACAGAACCCAATGCTGACTTTTCTTGGATCTCATTCCAAACCAGCATTTGCAGTTTGGGGTCATTGTTTTTTTTAGACGTAGGGTGCTTATTCTGTATCATAAACCACCGGTTCTGATCCTGATGGCTCACAGCCCACACTAAAAACAGTGAAACTATTTATTTATTTTTATTTAAAGTGCATTTTTATATTGGTCTAATGAAAAATCATAGTTTCCGGATTAAACTTTTTATTTTCAGTTTGTCTAAATCCAAATAACTCCCCATAGAAAACAAAAATTAAAAGAAGCAATTAGTTTAAATAGTATTTTCGCTTGACACCAGAGTGTGGATGTACAGAACACTTTTATTATTATTATTAGAGGCCAAACACAGAAGGTGACGTCATTTTCCGTCATGAAAATTTTCCACCTTCTCCTAGGCCGTTGCTCCGATTTTCACGAAAATTTAACCAGATCATCTACAGACCATGCCAACAAAAAGTTATGGAATTCAAGTCAAACTGTTCTCGAATAACGTGCGAACGAATTCGACAAAGTGTCCGCCAAAATGAACGTGAGGCTATATCTCCGCAATGCTTTAGCGTATTCTGACCAAACTTGGTGTGTGTTATGCCAACCATGACCTGAGGCGACTTGCACAGTTTCAGCGCAGTGCCACATAGTGGTCAGGAGATGTGAAAAATTTATTTTTGCTTATAACTTCTGAACGCTTTGGCCAAAAATCACAGATTCTGTGCAGCATGCCGAGTCGAACGATACCCAATTTTTCCATGTCGGCCATTTTGGGCATCTGCCATTTTGAATTTTGTCAAAAAATGCTAGATTTTACAAACACATTGACATATCGTTACGAAACTCGACATGTGTCTCCCACACTATGCCCTGAAGGGACTCAAAATGTTTCGGGTAGCGTCACCTTGTGGTCAAATGTTATAATGAAACAACCAAAATGACTTTTGATTAAATTAGCCTATTGTAATGAGGCCTATTATAACCTATTATAGCCTATTATAACTGGTCTTAATAGATTCCTTGGGTCATGCCAAGAACATGGATACCAATTTTGCCATATTTGGCCGACCTCTTCCTGTCCGCCATTTTGTTTTTCTTTAAAAACCTACTTTTTCAAACTCCTCCTAGACCATTTGTCCGATTTTCACCCAAATCGTATCATCTTTAGACCGTGCCACAAAAAGTTAAGTGTTTTGTGTCGATAGACAAAACCGTCTTTGTATAGCGCAGCAACAAAGTTGAGGCATGATGCAAAAATGACTCTTGAGGCAGTATCTCTGCAATGCTTTCGCATAATGACACCAAACTTTGCATGCATCATTTTCACCTTACTCTGACCACAACACATCAATTTGGTCACAGCGCCACCTATTGGTCAAGAGTGATGAACAATTAAAATCATCATTATTGACTGTATTTATGATTTTACAGCTATTTTGGCTAAACTTATCTTAATAGGTCTTTAATTACTCATTGTTGCAGTTGGTCTGATGCTCCCAGCCATGTTGGGATGACTTATCATGCCTTATTTGTGCTTGGTCCCTTAATGGCTGCTTGCAGCTATATTTATTATTATTTGAAAAACTAATACATTTGGCTGTAACAGTTGGTCCAAAACAGTGTTCATGTTTTTTTTTTTTTCAAGTCACTCACATTAAACTTACTTTCCACAGCATATTTTCCCTTTTGTATTGGAGGACAGTAGAGCAGCCTTAGATGACAATTAATTCATGTGACAAATCTCCAAGCATTCCCTAATGAAGGCAGCCCATCTTCCTGGTAGCGTTTCAATGTTTACGACAAGTTATATAATTCATCACATTCTCATTAGTTTATAATGGCATAGATGTGACCATTGTAGCGCAGCTGAATGATTTATGTGATCATAAGGGAAATTTAGCATTTGCCTGCAAATTAAGCTCAACAAAATAGACTTGTTTTCTTCCTGGAACAGGGTATGCAAAACAAAGAGCCCGTCTCAGCTGACACATCAACGACTTCAGAACAACACGCATAATTACTCACGTAATAACCTGAGAGTGCTCCGTACACTAGGTCAGGGGTTCTCAGAAGGCAGTCTAAACATCAACAGTTGCTGCTATGTACTTCAGCTCTCGAGAAGGAAAACACTTTAGAGACTCAATTGAGAAAACAAGTCTGTCATTTTCTTTTAGAGCACTTTAATGTGAATAAGAATGTTTTGTAAAAGCTTTACGAGGCATAAATAGTCCTCACTTTAGATGAGCTCACAAAAATAGTTAACTACTAAATGTTTTATAACTACCTGAAATAATCATGAATTACAGTAGGAATACATGTTAAAAACGTCTAAATAATAAGATGCATAAATGTACATTTAAATAGTTTATTAATAATTTACTTACACTTTCTAAATGATCTTATGAACCGCTGACAACTCCTAAATAACTGGTTTGTAAATAATGGTATAATTTAGAAATTATACATTGATCATTAATAAAGTATAAAAAAATATTATTGCTTATAAATCAAGAATGAAGCATTTATAGCTGTATTTATAAACTGCTTATTAAATGTCTATTAATGCTTTATAAATGATGAATTAACTATTTACTAATGCTTAACTAATGACTCATAGTATGCAGTTATTATAAAGTGTTACCCATATTTTCTTTGGTAGCTGGGCAATGTCAAAATCAAGTTCTGTTCTACAGTAAATTACACATTTTTACTCTTAAATGTATCAAATTTACAGAGATAAAATGGTTGGAAATAAATTAAAATAAATACAATTGGAAAACGTCTCAGGTTACGTAAGAGCAGGCGCTTATGGAAGTAAAATAACAACAGATGTCTTTGAAACAAAAGCATGTTGAATTGCACTAATTGAAAAAAGCAAAATGCATTGCATTGTCAGTGGTGGCACTTTAATGCATTGTATTTCCAGGGCTTGCATTGTTGAGAACTGAAATTCAACATGGTTGTATATTTAACCCTTTCCCCGCCAGCGTTTTTGAAAAAAGTTGCCAGGCACCCCCAACATTTTTTATCATTTTCACAATTTTCATGGCCCCCAGAATATCATGTTGTATGAATATCTGAACATGCAATATATATTAAAAGAAAGAACAGACCCTCTGCTTTTAAACAAAAACAAAAAAAAACTGATTCTAGCTTCATGCATTTTTTTTTTTTTTTTTTTATCAATACTTGAATGGGGGTAAGTTTCATTAAAAAATAAAAAGCAACAATTTTGAGCAAAAAGCTGAGAAAATCATGTTTTTATCAAAGACTACATCCAGATCAGATTCAGAAGGATCTCTTTTAGAAGATGCGTAATAGTGCCCCCCCCCCCTACCGTGTAACAGTGAAAACACGGAAAGCCGGCGGCAAAAGAGTTAAGCTGTGAATATTTCAAATGAAAAGATTTTATATGCAATTTCATTATTTAAAATAAATAAATAATCCATATTCACCTTCCAGACTTCATTTTCAAAATGTTCAGTTTGCTTATAAATACCACCTGTAATATTCGACAGACAATTTTCAGTCCGTTTTATTTCGCTTTACAAATTCACAAATTCAGCAGAATATTCAACATTGCACATTCGAGAACTTGCAGGAATAGCAGTAGAGTACCAATGCACAATCTCCATCTGCTGTTAGTCACATAACCAGCAGGTGGTGCAAGTGTGTGATGACGCATGACTTTATTTCAGGTATTAATATCTATATTCCTTGTCTGTAAAATGCAGATTACATTGTTAAAGTAATGGCAGTATGTTTTTCACATTGTAAAATGCTTGTGTAATAAAAAAGAGAGGAATATAATGGGTTGCGAATGCCATTTCATGTTGACTCTACCTACAATGCCTGGTTTCTGATAAGTTCCCATCATAGTTTCTCAGTGCTAACATCTATATTAGACAGAAAATACAAAAATCAAATTGGATAAATGGATACATTTATATTGCCCATCTCAGTTGAATGTCAATGAGCTCTTGTTTTGGTGAAAAGGTCATTTGTATGGCATGTATGATGTGTCAGTTTCATCAGGGTTTGATGTTATTGAAAGTATTTGTCACATATAACTACTCCAAAATAGGCCCATACAAGAATGTATGCATTGTCAAGTCTTTCCCCATCCTCATTATACAGTGCATGACTTAATCTCCGCCAGAAAGACTCTCTGAATAGAATCCATTATAACTTTAAGCAGTTTTCTTATTGCTTTAATGAAATTTCTCTCTGACTGACTGTTAATGTACTCTCTGTTTGCTCCTTTGGGGAGAGACAGTAGTTAACCTGTCCGTTTTCCACAGCAGAAGACGTCCCTCTGGCCCTGGTGTCCATGTATATTTTAAAGGTTAGAATTAATAAAGCTATAATTAATAGGTTATCTTACTAAAACAACCCACTTTTGATCCTTCAGTGGATTTTACACTAATCTTTGTTGAATTTCAGTTGAGCAGCAGTTCATTTTTTTTAATTGCATGAGAACTTTTAAGCACCCGCTGTAAAACAACCAAATGTGCATCTGGCCAAGCGACCGATGGATTAAGATGTTTAATTTAACAAACATTTTAAATTTGCGACTCTTGTTGTGCAGGGCATGAGCAAGAACGGCAACTGGAGGTCAAATGAAGAAATAAAATGTTTGTCCATTTTGTTCAGTAAATGCCTACTGGTTATGTGAAAGCCGTTGGGTGTTTAATCACGCTGTCACATTTATGCGATCAAGATTTGGAAGTGACGTTAACAAATAGGATCAGCGACTCATTAGGATTATATCCGTGGCAACAGAGCTGGACATAATAGCTCGATTAATGATGTTGTTCATGAGCCAATTAATCAGATAAGTAGTAGAGCCCTCAGATAACTCGCAAAGAATATGAACTTATGAGTAAAGACATGAAAGCGAATAAGAGAACATCACTAACAAATGATGTTTTTGGTAGCAGCTTACAAAATAGACATTTGTATGTAGTAATTAGTGGTGTTTGCTAAGGAAAGCATTCTTATTAGCCTACTATTGCTTGTATTATATAGGGTTAGAGATTTGATCAAACTCCTAACCCTGAGTAATAAACAGGTTACTTTTATTTATGCATGTATTATATGAATTCATGCATACATGCATTATATGCAGGCTTCATTTTATGAAGAATCCCACCAGCAATGTCATATTCATCAGCATTCATGATGTAATATTCTGAACTCTACTGAGAGTGATGGCAAAGATTTGAGGTTTTCTAATTACAAAAGATTCACAGGAAAGATTCGCATTCTCGCCCAGGCTAAGGTATGAATAGCTGTAGTTTAATAAATATACAGCAAGAAATCCTGATCCTGGCAATTTGAGGAAGTTAATCTGTGTAATGCAGATAAGTCGAATTAGGGGATTTTAACCTGAAATCTCTGTAATTGGCTCCTTTGGGTAAATGACTGAAGAAAAGAGCAAAATAAAAGGCTGTAAGAGAGTGCGAGTGCACACGACAGGCGTCGCTGGTTTTGGGCGATGAGTTTAATTAGAACAATTCCATTCCATACATTTATTTGAGCTGCCAAACAAAAGCAGGGTCAATCTAGGAAACGGCTCCCTTTTCTGGTATATTTTAAGTTTCTAAAAATTCAATCAAGAAAATAATGTATTAAAAAAATTACTTGTGCAATCGTAAGCCAATTTTAATATAGGATACACAATTATGTCTTCAGAAAGGTAACACGATTGACAGTAACAAGGTTGAGTTTATAGTTTAACTGGTAACACTTTACGATAAGGTTTCATTTGTTAAATTATTTAATGCATTAGTTGCATAAACTAACTATGAGCAACAGTGTTGGGGTAACTCATTACAAGTAATGCAAGTTATGTAATCAGGTTACTTTTTCAAGTAAAGTTACTTTTAAATTCACAACAAAAAAATCAGACTTACTTTTTCAAAGAAGTAACGTAAGTTACTTTGTTTTTCCATATGTGGGAATCCCTATGTTGAGAGAAATCAGAAGTAAGTGCGGAGGCGTCATGTTCAATGTGTGAACATGATGGTTATTGTAGTTCTAGACTAAATATGAGCATTTACTCATCTCACTTGCACAAAAACAGATTCATTATTCCTCCAAATAAATATAAAAACAGTGAAATGCAAACCCAAAATATTACACAACCTGCAATAATTAAAGATACTAAATAATACTAATATACTTTATACTATTTAATCTCACTTTATTAACCAATGTTTTTGCTACTGACCTTCGATGATCCAATTCAACCATAATAAGCAAAAATGACTTTAGTTAAACATCACATTTGTGATTTGATTTTTTCAGCACAGCTGAAAGGTTTGTTTGAGCTACGCAAAAATATAACATTTTTTTTAATATTATTAAAAAAAAAAAAAAAAAAAACAAGCAAGCCCAGCCCATGTGACAAGTAACGCAAAAGTAACGTAACAAATCACTTTCCATAACAAGTAACTAAGTAACGAAATTAGTTACTTTTTTAGAGAGTAACGCAATATTGTAACACACTACTTTTAAAAGTAACTTTACCCAACACTGATGAGCAATTTATTAACTTTTGTTAATGTTAGTCAATAAAAAGTTAATTGTTAGTTTATGTTGAATAATGTAGTTACCCAGCAAGCAATTTTGCATTTAAAAGACATCTAATAGCCACCCAAACACAGTCCTGATGTCTAGGCTAAAACAAGGCAAAATTTGGGCTGTCAGTGAAAATTTAAAAGACGCCTAACTATAGCCCAAGAATAGACCAGTGATCTAGAACATGAACATGTCAAAGAAATGAAACCAAACGCCTTGTAATCACTGTTGACTTTGCTTACATGATGGAATATCATACATCTTGCAAGTTATTTTGGCAAAAACAACATGTAACCAAATTCAAGGTTATTTTGGCTAGAAGTGGGCTACTCATAGCGGACTACACCGATCAGGCATAACATTATGACCACTGACAGGTGAAGTGAATAACACTGATTATCTCTTCATCGCAGCACCTGTTATTGGGTGGAATATATTAGGCAGCAAGTGAATATTTTGTCCTCAAAGTTGATGTGTTAGAAGCAGGAAAAATGGGCAAGCGTAAGGATTTGAGTGAGTTTGACAAGGCCCAAATTGTGATGGCTAGACGACTGGGTCAGAGCATCTCCAAAACTGCAGCTCTTGGGGGGTGTTCCCGGTCTGCAGTGGTCAGTATCTATCAAAACTGCTCCAAGGAGGGAACAGTGGTGAACCGGCGACAGGGTCATGGGCGGCCAAGGCTCATGGGCGGCCAAGGCTCAATGATGCACTTGGGGAGCGAAGGCTGGCCCGTGTGGTCCGATCAAAAAGACGAGCTATTGTAGCTCAAGAAGTTAATGCTGGTTCTGATAGAAAGGTGTCAGAATACACAGTGCATCGCAGTTTGTTGCGTATGGGGCTGCATAGCGGCAGACGAGTCAGGGTGCCCATGCTGACCCCTGTCCACCACCGAAAGCGGCAACAGTGGGCACATGAGCATCAGAACTGGACCACGGAGCAATGGAAGAAGGTGGCCTGGTCTGATGAATCACGTTTTCTTTTACATCACGTGGATGGCCGGGTGTGTGTGCGTCGCTTACCTGGGGAACACATGGCACCAGGATGCACTATGGGAAGAAGGCAAGCTGGCGGAGGCAGTGTGATGCTTTGGGCAATGTTCTGCTGGGAAACCTTGGGTCCTGCCATCCATGTAGATGTTACTTTGACACGTACCACCTACCTAAGCATTGTTGCAGACCATGTACACCCTTTCATGGAAACGGTATTCCCTGGTGGCTGTGGCTCTTTCAGCAGGATAATGTGCCCTGCCACAAAGCAAAAAGGGTTCAGGAATGGTTTGAGGAGCACAACAACGAGTTTGAGGTGTTGACTTGGCCTCCAAATTCCCCAGATCTCAATCTAATCGAGCATCTGTGGGATGTGCTGAACAAACAAGTCCGGTCCATGAAGGCCCCACCTCGCAACTTACAGGACTTAAAGGATCTGCTGCTAACATCTTGGTGCCAGATACCACAGCACACCTTCAGTGTGGAGTCCATGCCTCGACGGGTCAGGGCTGTTTTGGCAGCAAAAGGGGGACCAACACAATATTAGGTAATAATTATGGGTCCTTATTGTACAGTGTTACCATTTAATTCATCATGACAAGCCTTGTACAAATTGCAAAGTGTCTCTTAAAAAGGGATTTAATGCTGATATTTCTACATATGTTTACTGTAACAGGCTTGACATTTTAAGATCATCCTCTACTAACAAACAAAATAAGAAATAAACACTGGATAATGCGATAAAGAGAACTTGTCAAAACTTGTCAAAGGATGTCATTTCTTATTTTTTGGAATAGAAATCACTTTAAATCGGGAAAAATATGATGGAAACAGGACAAACATAACCTGGGGACACAATTTAAAGTCATTTTAATAATACATGGTCAACTAAAACCATGAAATTTACACTAAATTGTTTGTTGCCTGATTTATATTATGTTCTGGACCCTCAGCATGCACTGACAGAGCCATGGAAGGTGTTTGCCAGACTGATGGCAAAAGTTGAGTGTCAAAGTTGTCACCAGCCTGGCTTCATTTCACCACATGTTCTTCAAATCCTCCTCCATCTACCTGATGGAGCACGCTATTGAACAGCAGGCCCGTACAGCTGTTTTCCTCCTTTGTATCTATACTGGCTCAGGAGCTCTGCCAATGGACAGCCATGTGCAGCAGTTGGATGTCATTAAGCCAACCTGTTTGTCCTACATGTTGATGAGGATTGTGGCCTTCTAAACCTTCACTTCTATGCTCATGCTAACTCATCATCTTCAAGAGTGGAAAGCAGATGCATCAAAACCGACAAATTGCTATTGCATATCACAATGACTGCATGTTTTCCAGGTGAATGCATTGTCAAGGCAGTTATTTGAGGGTTATTGAAGGGGTTATAGTTTAATTTTCAGCTCATCAAGCATCAACCCATTTCTACCGCTCTCTTCACTGGAATGACATAAATGATAATCTATTAAAAAAATATGGCATGTGCATAAGATAAATGATTATTTAAAATGAAATCAAACTAAATCACTGATCAACCATAAACAAAGCCCAAATATAATATGGCAATAACATCAAACCTCATTGGTTCTTGTGCCATGACATCATGATGTTAAACTTGAACAAAACAGAAAAAATGGCTGACCGCACACTGAATCCAAAAAAGACTGAAGTCTAAGAAAATACAAAATGTATTATGTCAATTGCATGGTGCAATAAACTGCAAAGTGCAAGTGAGTTAAAAACAGAGGAGCATGAGCAGACGTTTCAGCAGATTGCTATCATCAGTGCTCAAAATGCAACAAACAATCACCCTCTTTCTAGAAAGACAAGCAATTCAAAGCCATCAGCTTAATCCAATTATCACAATCATCAATTAACACCAATAACAATCAATTATCACAAGTGTCACAGCAAGAGAGTCTGAAAAGCAATGAACATAACACAATCTACATGAAATATACATTCAAAGCAATGAAAACAATAAATGTTGCAGAAAATTACAAGAAACAAGAAAGTTCAAATTCTTCATTCATCAGAAAATAAAGAATTAATTTAAAAAATCCAAAATGCTTCCTTTGTAACAATTTCTTGTCTCTATCTCCGCCTCTTCTATGAGGTAAAATCCTCTCGATGCCCAGGAACTTCATGTCAGACAAAAAATGTTTAGCAAGATTAAAGTGACGATAGATGGGAGACGTATCATCCCGTCTACGAATTGCACTTGTATGTTCAATCATTCTAGAGCGTAAAGCACGTGTGGTTTTACCAACATATAACAGAGAACATGGACAAATGATAATATAAATCACATATGTGCTCTTGATTGTTATGTAATAACAGAACACTGAAGCAAACATTTTTCTTCAGAGAAATATATTATCATTTGAACATGAACAACAAATGCAAACAATGCAAAAAGTTGTGACAACAAACCATGCTGAGTGTAAATGAACAAACGGTGCAAATAATCTTCTCAAATACCAATTAAAGGAAAATATACTGAGAGAAAATGGTGTAAAAACACAAACTACATACAAATAGAGAAATATACTGACTTTTGTGTGCTGTGCTATGTGAGAGAGTGCTCTGGTTTATTTTCATGCACGCAAATACAGACCCACTTTCACGTTGTGTTTTTTTTTTTTTCAGAGAAACGTGATTGATGGTTCAAAAGACCAAACACTATGTTTATTGGTTGAGTTGATGACAGTTTCAACGAATCTGGGCACGGGGGGGTGGGACTAATGATCAACAATCGTTTCTGTTTGGCTCAGGGGAACAACCCACATGCGTTTCCTTGACGAATCAATGCTGCAGATTTTGATGACGTATCCACGCTCACTACAGAGCCTCTGAATGATCAATTGCGATAAATGTGATACTTCTGAAAAGCTGAGATTCTCCTCTTTAAGGTGCATTTTACAGCATACAGATTGGATTACTGGCTAAAAAAAGTTATTGAACAATTTAGAATGATAGTTATTTTTAGCCGCGGCGGCTGTCTCGGTCTTTAAGGGTTAACGGAGTGTCTATTTACACCTGCCTTGTTGGCAAATGCTATTTACACTAACTCCGCCTACTGACATCTGATTGGGCCAGAGAAAACTACGGAAGACACTGAACTATTAAAAGTGACAATAGTGTAGGTGTAAGGCATGTAGCAGAAAGTTTTGACACGAATCGACCCAAGGTTCAAATCCGCCTTTTGCCGGACTCGCTCTATTCCCTTTTCCCATCACATATCAGATTGGAAAGGCGTTTATTTTCAATAAAAATGAAGAAAATATTCAAAAAGTGAAAATAAAGTGTCTAATATGTGTTTAATAATAACGTATTTAGGGTTAGGGGTAGGTTTAGGGAGGGCGTTATTGTCCCAATAAGGCGGCATCCATTTAATAATTTTAATAAATATAATCATTTACACGTTATTATTGCATACTGTTTCATGTACAACAACACTGAGGTGCAAATAATGGCTCTGAATGAGCCAAGTGGAATGGATTTAAGGAAGCAGCAGCATGGAAGTCAAGGCTGAATGGCTTTGGATGGAATGGATTTGATTGATGGCGCTCTGAAAATTGAACAGACATATGTGGTAGAAGTGAACGGGTCCAATATCATTGGTCTTAAAAAGTGGGTGGGTCTTTTCCCACCCACATACAATGGTTCCCACACCCATGCTTATTGATATATCTTATATGGACATGCACAGCCTCAGCTCTTGCCATATCATCTTACTGAAATTGTCATGCTGGATGATCCAGCTTCATTTAAGTTCCCTTTTGCTGAATTAATCGGCAAATTTTCAAGGGCATCTGGTGTATATTTAAATTTGGCTAAATGTGATCTTATGGCTATCAAGGAATGTTCTGAATCATCTTATTACGGCATTCCCTTAAAAAAATGAGGTTCAGTATTTGGGAATAGTCATTACTAAAGATCAGCACAGAAGATGTTTACTAAATTTCAATCCTATTGTTAAAACAACTGAAAGTAAATTAAATCAATGGCTTATGAGAGATCTTTCTTTAAGGGGCAGAGTTTTCATTACAAAGGCTGAGGGCATTTCTAGACTAACTTATGCAGCAAAGGCTTTACATCTTAATAAATAAATATGTAAAGAGATTGATAAAATATTGTTCGACTTTATATGGAAAAACAAAATAAATTACATAAAGAAAACAATTATTATGAATTCATATGAAAATGGCGGTCTAAATGTTTTGGATTTTGAAACATTAAATAATACATTTAAAGTTAATTGGCTTAGTCAAATTGTTAGAAATCCTAACTCCATTTGGAACTTTATCCCCTCCCATATTCTTTCAAACTTTGGTAATATCAATTTTCTTCTTAGTTGTAATTATAGTATTGACAAAATACCTGTGAAACTATCTGAATTTCATCGTGGTCCTTGATTTACAAACACAACTTTTCAGCACATAAGTATATGGAACAATAGGGATATATTTTATAAACGGAAATCATTATTTTTGAAACATTGGTTTGATAATGGCATTAAATTGGTGGATCAGTTGTTATTTAATTTAAATGGTTTTCGGCACATTATAAGATTCCTTTAACACCAGGGGATGCAAAAGGTTTTTGGTGCTATATCCCCTAAAATCTGTATGCTGTTTAGACATCAGAAAAGAGTTAACATTCAACAATGGTCCCCACCTACTATAGTGAGTTTGGTAATATTTGTTTTTCCCTTAACTCACAAAACAGATCCATAAGACAGTTATTTCAAAGAAACATTGTGTCTTTGCCTTATATTTACTCGCATTGGAATCGTTTTATAGACTCTATTGTATGCAAAAAGGTTTGGCTTATACCTAATCAATATTTAATTACAAACAAAGTCAAAGAGGTGTCATTTAAAATGATAAATAGGGTTTACCCAGTGAAACATTACTTTGTAAAATTTAAAGGTGATATTAATTTTAATTGCACTTTTTGTGACAGTAGCCCTGAAACTGTAGTCCATTTATTTTGGCACTGCCCATTTGTAAGACAGTTTTGGCAAAATGTTTGTGATTTTATCACAAAGAACATTGATGGCCAATTTGTGTTGTTTTGGAAACATTTATTATTTGGTCTTTTGGAGAACTGTAGAGACAAGCGCACTCAGGTCTATATAATACATTTTATTCTTTTAATGGCAAAATTCCATGTTCACAAATGTAAGTTTTCCTGTAAAAAACCCTGTTTTATATAATTCAAGAAAGAAATGGAGCATTATATTGAATCAATCCAATTTTCTATGAAGCAAAAAGCAGTTAAAATTTTGAAAATTTGTAAACTTTTAATGTCTTTATGTAGATCTACATTAAGCCCTCCCCCCTAGTGTTTGTTACATTTATGATGTATTGTCTTGTATTCTGTAATTTTTGTAACATACTGTCTTTTGTTAATAAAAAAAATAAGTAAAAAAAATTAAATAAAAAAAGTTCCCTTCTGAGTGGAACTCGACATTGCATCATGGCATTGATGCTATGGGAACGCTTCCACGTGAGCACGTCTAAACGAGCCAATCTGATTAGCTGAACGTATGGCTGTTGCATTAATCCAGATACATTTGAAAACGGCATTTTCGTTTCAAAACGCTCTCCATCCACACTAGCGCTTTCAAGCATTTTCCAAAAGTTTCTCGTCCACACTGAAATGTCAGAAAACGCTAAATTCTCTTTACTGGGCATGCATAAACTCTCATAAAAGCTCAGTGAGATGATACAGAATAAAAATATCACGCAATTCTTCTGGCATAATAATTTTATTTAGCTAAATATCTCACCATTATATGTTTGGTCTAAAACGCAAATGCTCTCATGTTTTGCCGCAGGACAGCAAATGCGAGTATATTTTCTGTCATCCTCACAGGACTGTGATTATGAAGAGTGTGCAAAGTAACATATCTTTAGCAACTGTGTGAAAGTGTATAGCACATATCAGGCACAATACCAGTATAAACATGAATAAGTACAATATGTCACATGACTAAACATGTGTCATCATTTCCAAACACCTCAGTTTTCACAGTCCACACTACAGTGCGGAAACGGCGTTTTCAAATGTATCCACTTTGGAGAGCGTTTTCAAAAAGCTTAATTTTTGTAAATTAAAAAACTGTCTCAGTGTGGATGTAAGGCCAAAACGGAGAGAAAAATATCTGTTCTCAAGCGAAAATGTATTAGTGTGGACAAGGCCTTAGTGTAGCGTGTCACAGAGTCCATAAATAAGACGCCAGAAATGTCGTCAACAGCTTCTTTGTCTTCAGAAGCTGTTTGTTTGTTGAGCGTGTCTCTAAAATCCTGTATGTATGTGTCTCAGTCATGATTTCAGCCTGTGTTCCCTTGTCTCGTCGTAGATACTTTTGAGTGTGTAGCAGAAAAGTATGCAAGCTTTGGGACATACTACTTCGTCATCTTTAAAGGACAGCTCTGTCGCTTAGTTACTTGAGCCCTGTCAATCATCTTGTCACTGTTAAAATCCTCCACATTCAATTTAATTTAACTCTACCGTATTGGAGAGAAATGTAGTAGCACGTTGATCTCCATGGGTTTTTCATGCAGAGACTCTCCTCATGTGTTTGCAATTTAAATAGAATGATGCATTTAAAAGTTAATGGCCAAACGTATCATTACAAAAGTTCACAATGCTGTTGCAGATTAAATATAATATAATATTAAATAAATATATTTTCGTCAAGTTAGATACTGATAATTATTCATTCAAAACCCCTTTATCTAAAGCTCTCTACTTAACCGTCAGACTCGCACATCCGTCAGGTTTGTAGTTTTTTAACACTTTTTATCCGTATTTGTAGTTCTAATCGAATCCTCGTCCAACGTGCAATGGGTTGTGGGCAATATCAGATCTGCACTCCGAATTCTGACCCGGAAACCATCCGGGTATCTTTGGAATACTCATTTTAACATACTACGATTTGGGACGTACTAATTCTATTTTCGAATACTATTTAGGACGGATAGTATGCGAATTGGGATGCACCGTTTGTGTCTTGTTAGTTTCCATAGTGATTGATTAGTTCACACCTGTTCCTCATTAGTGCTTGTTACCTTGTATTTATACCCTGAGTGCTGAAAACTCATTTCTTCCGTGAGCACAAAAAAAAAAATCCTATCCCTGCATTTCCCTATTCTAGCTTATGCTTATTGCTTAATATTTTGAGCACTTTTTGTGTTTATTTGCCTCTTCATGACGGATCTCTTCCTGTATTCCTCATTTGTAAGTCGCTTTGGACAAAAGCGTCAGCAAAATGAATAAATGTAAATGTAAATCTTGAAGGACATCTCGATTCTCTAATTGCACCGCGAGGAGTGAGGAAGCTTCCAGAGGAGACGAGAAATCTGACGCACGTACAAATTCTCCTCCCCCTTCACATCTGTCACAATAATTTTAATTTATGTTTTTTCTTTTGCTGTTTAAATAAACCATACATCTCACATATTTCAACAGGGCAGCTTGAGTTATTATTTATTAAGAATTTCTTAAATAACCAAACCTTAACAACATACGGGCAGATCCTCTGAGCGCAGCTGATGATGCTTTGAAGTGACGCTTCAAAGCGAGTGATCAAGAATATTCCAATATACAAATAAGCGTTCCATCGATTCCTCCATCCTCGTTTTCTTTCCTTGCATCCCAAGGGGGGCGGAGCTGAGACGCGAAGAAAGGATGCAACAAATTAGAAATGAGAAGCACCCCCTGTGTTTTAGTTCCTTGTGTCAGTCATTGTCTTTGCATGTGTTGTGCTGTTGTTGGATTTTGTTCCTGTTCCTGGTTTGGATTTTCATAGGTAACCCGAGACGTGTTACAGCACAGACAGACATCCTGACATCCTCCCGTAGACAATCCTGCTAATCTTGGAAGTCATTGGTCTCTTAATGTCTGCAAGCTGTCCAGACCCTCAGGCAGCATTTACTCATGTTGCCATGCCTCGCAGTTGGACTGAGCCTTTAGTGTTAAAACGGTGTTATTTTCCCTAACTCAACTTGAAAAGTTTTTACTTTTTCCTCTAAAAGTTGTTTCAGTAGAGATGCAGAATTTTAATTTGTCCTTATTACGTTACATGTATTTACTATAGCAACAATAGCAAATTCAGCATAATTACAATTAACTAACACTAAGGGCCATATTTACTAAACAGGGAAATTAGCACGAGAGCGCAATTCCATATAAGCGCAGATGGGAGTGTAAAGTTCAGCACGTGATCTACTGACGACATGCAAATTAAAGAACAAACGCAGCATTTCCATAATGACCAACACAATCTACCAAGAGCAGCACAAATTAGCGTCTAGTTTAAGACGGGCGGTAAATAATGGCACAAATACCAGTAAATTGACGAGCGCAAACCTTAGTAAATCACCTTGCATGATTAATTTCAATACTCTCTTCCCATAAATGTTATAAGACGCCAGATCATCACCATCACGCCAAATCAATGCGGCTTCATCAAAGGCAGAACAACGACAGACACCATCCACGCCTCCCGTCTCCTCATGGAGCAACACCGGGAGAAGATCAAGTGAGTCCATGTGACTTTCCTGGATCTCAAAAAGGCGCTCGACAAAATCCCGCATCACCTGATCTGGCATGCCCTCCAGTTCCACAACGTCCCCAAGGCCTACGTCCAGTGGATTCAAGCGCTCTACCGTAACATCACCAGGGTGGTTCGAACCTCAGTCGTAACATCGCCGCCCTTTGCCATTATCGTCGGAGTCCATCAAGGATCAGCCCTCTCGACACTCCTTTTCATCCTCTGCATGGACACGGTGATGGCCGACATCCAGACCGCCCACCCGTGGTCGCTCCTCTTCGCTGACGACGTATTCTTGGCGAGCGAAGACTGTCAACAGCTGCAAGACTAAACACAACAATGGAAGACCCAGTTGGACGAGTATGGAATGCGGCTCAACATCAAGAAGATCGAGTATATGGAATGTGGGCCTCAGATGAACGGAGTCATCAGCATTGATGGCGAAGATCTGAAGTACCTCGGATCCGTTATCAGCAGCGACGGCAATACCCTCCCGGACGCCCAAGCCTGAGTCAATGCCGCCTGGATGAAATGGCTCCAAGTCACCTGCATCCTGTGCGATCGACGAATGCCCATTCGAATGAAAGCCAAAATGTATAAGACTTTGGTACGCCCAGTGGCCCTTTACGGATTGGAGTGCTGGCCGGCAACATCCAAGAACGAGCAGGCCCTCCACGTGATGGAAATGCGAATGCTGCGATGGTGTCTTGGGCTGACGCGATGGTACCAAGTGATGAACGAAGATGTGAGAAAATGGATGGGCACAGCCCCAATCGTGGAGAAGATGCGAGAAGGACGACTCCGGTGGTACGGCCACGTGATAAGAAGCGACGAAGGATTGATAGTAAGAACGGCGCTCCGACTAAGCCCGCACGGCCAGCAACCACGCGGAAGACCAAAAAAGCGATGGCTCGACTGTCTGAAGGACGATATGCGGCACGTCAACATTGGCCCAGACAACGCCATGGATAGAGCTAAATAGAGACGGCCATGCAAAACAGCAGACGCGGGAAGATCACTAGGCAGAAGAAATTTACTTAAATAATTTTCATGAAAAACGTAAACCCGTAACCTTTTAAAATATTATAAGCAAAATTTTGATTTTGAGAAACAGTTAAATGCCACATGTCATTGTTTTGTTTTGTTTCACTGCCTGGCCAAAAAAAAGTCTCTGTTTAGATTTAAATTGGTCAAGATGATCAGATCAGGCTCCAACTGTTTAAAAATTGTTGGTAGAGAGCATGAAGAACCAAAAATTGATGCACCTCTTGATGGAAATAAATGTTGTGATGTTATCTCCATCAAGAGGTGCATCAATTTTTGGTCCAGATCTTGTATTGCCAATGCAAGAGTCCAGCACTGTGTACAATCTCCTCCAGCATATCCCAAAGACTTTCAATGATTTTAAGGTCTGGACTCAGAGGTGAAAATGATTCTTCATGCTCCCTCCCAACCATTCGTTCATAATTTGAGCCTGATGAATCTTCACACTGTCTTCCAAGAATATGGCCATGATGTGTCTTTAAGAAATGAAAAGCTACACACTCCATCGATTAGGGTTAGAAGAACTGTTGCCAAACATAGAACATGCTAGAAACATAATAATCACTGCAATAATGATCCAATCATTGACTCTTTTTTTTTGGCCGTGCAGTGTATATATGAAATTAGAATTGTGATAAAACTATAGTTAACGTCCTGCCTGAATGTGGACTGATGGGGAGAAATTCTTCAGTGTTCCGTCTTGCCGTGATGAATGTTGTAGCCCAGTCACAACAGTGGAACACATGACTCCAATTACCCTCTTTTCAAGTAGTAATTAGTTTCCAAGATCCTTGGGGCTTGTAGGTTTTCATGTGTTCATTAAAGATACAACAAAGTAAACGTTGCATTTGCTGTTTTTTTTTCACTATTAGTGTCAGGGATGGAAAATATACATATGTTACATAAAACACTTTTGAAAATATTTTACTTATAACATTTTCCTAAATAATCTTGCAATCTTGTGTTCATGTAGTCTGAGGTGTAGAAAGCCAGGTTTGACTAACAAAATAAATACATAATATAAAATAAAATTTCACAGCTTAGTATACAGTAGATGCTATATTGAATTTCTTGCAATTCTGTGGCTTCTTGTGGTGCCATCAGTTATGAAGTAATTTTGTACATATGTCAAGTCAAGTCACCTTTATTTATATAGCACTTTTTACAATGCTGATTGTTTCAAAGCAGCTTCACAGTGGTAACAGGAAAATAATGCAACAGAATTTGATTCGGCTGTACAGCTGCTCTGGTGAAAACGGTGATGTCATCCAGCTCATTTCAATTATCATATAGTGTCAATGCGGGCAGATCAGTAATATAGTTGAAAATTTATTTTAATATTTAGTTTAAAATGTTAGTATTCCCAGCTGAGCAAGCCAAGCCAAAGGCAACAGTGGCAAGGAACCAAAAAACCTTGGGAGAAACCAGGCTCAGTCGGGGTGCCAGTTCTCCTCTGGCCATCGTGCCGTGTCGGTGAGGCAATTATTAGATAGCAATATTCGAAAGATCGGAGTCATCACGCCGGAGACGGGTTTATTGAGGATGCCGTTTCGGTGAGGCAATTATTAGATAGGAATATTCGAAAGATCTGAGTCATCACGCCGGAGATGGTATATTGGGATGTCGTGTTGATAAAGCAATTTATTAGATAGGAATATTCGAAAAGTTTGGAGTCAACACACCGGGGACGGGTTTATTGAGGATGCCGTGTCGATAAGGCAATTTCAGTCTAATTGACACGGCCTCTGCAGACACTTCAGGGATGCGTTGGTCATTTCTGGGCGCAGGTCCACCATCTGATCTGGATACGGCCCGGATCCGGCTGACTGCAGTAAACCTCGGGATAAACAGAGAGATTAACATTAGCTTAGATGCCATTCTTTTTATGATGTAACGACTACATCAGGTGTTATGGGAAGTGTTCCCGGTTCCAGCTGAC
This sequence comes from Coreius guichenoti, assembly GCA_039654105.1. Lineage (NCBI taxonomy): Eukaryota > Metazoa > Chordata > Actinopteri > Cypriniformes > Gobionidae > Coreius > Coreius guichenoti. The sequence goes on from CM077173.1 coordinate 38,388,237, forward strand.
CTAGTTAATGCAGCCTAAAACAATCATTTAACTGATTTGAATAGTATAAATTAAAAATGTTTTATGTGTATGCCATAGTAAAGAGATGTGGTTTTAGTCTAGATTTAAACTGACAGGGTGTGTCTGCTTCCCGAACAATGCTAGGAAGACTGTTCCAGAGTTTAGGTGCTAAATAGGAAAAGGATCGACAGCCTGCAGTTGATTTTGATATTCTAGGTATTATCAACTAGCCAGAATTTTGAGACCGCAATAGACGTGATGGAGTATAATGCGTTAAGAGCTCGCTCAAGTACTGGGGAGCTAAACCATTAAGCGCTTTGTAAGTAATAAGCAAGATTTTAAAATTTATGTGATGTTTAATAGGGAGCCAGTGCAGTGTTGACAGAACCGGGCTAATATGGTAATACTTCCTGGTTCTAGTAAGAACTCGAGCTGCTGCGTTTTGGACCAGCTGGAGTTTGTTTATTAAGCGAGCAGGGCAACCACCCAGTAGAGCATTACAATAATCTAGCCTTGAGGCCATGAATGCATGAACTAACTGTTCAGCATTTTGCATTGAAAGCATGTGCCGTAATTTAGATATATTTTTAAGATGGTAGAATGCAGTTTTACAGATGCTAGAAACGTGGCTTTCAAATGAAAGATTGGTATCAAAGAGCACACCCAGGTTCCTAACTGATGTTTTTTGCTCTGGTCCCCTCCCTGTTCGTCGGAGTGATGAGATACTTAGCAGACTATCATCACTCAATGGCTGGTTGTCTAAGTGGTGTCCGCAAAATAACATAGGGTTCATAGACAATTGGAAAAGCTTTTGGAGCAGACCTGACCTGTTGAAAAAAGATGGTATTCATCCTTCCTGGGATGGTGCCGCTCTTCTCTCTAGTAATTTGGCACATAGTCTTAGAGCTAAACCTTGACTAACTGGGGCCCAGGTCAGGAAGCAGACGGACTGGCTTAACTGACCGCCCGCTAGCTGTCTCACGTCACAGAAGTCAGATAAATCCCAGCACATAGAGACTCCTTCACCTAGATATTATCACATAGAGACTGTGTCTGTTCCATGAATTAGTAAATACAAAAAACCATCAAAACCATTCAACGGTAAAAATCTAATTGATGTCCAAAAAATAAATAACAGATATAATACAGATGATCAAATGATAAAGCTCGGGCTGCTGAATATTCGATCCCTTTCCCCAAAAGCGCTTATTGTTAATGATATGATTACAGATCATAACCTGTGATGTGCTGTGTTTGACAGAAACCTGGCTAAAACCTGACGATTACATTACTTTAAATGAGTCCACCCCCCAAGATTATTGTTATAAACACTAGCCCACCCCCAACACTGCTCATTTCAGATGCGATTGAAAACACCTGATCGCTAGGTTTTCTCAGAGGAGAGCTATGGTAGAAATGTGTCCATCTTGAACATAATCAGAATTATCAGCTAATAAGGGTAAATCGACAAACTCCGGTAGACTGGAGGGAGCGTGAGCATTTTCTACATAATCTGAGTTGGGTTTCCACAGTTGTAGCTTGACATTGCATTTGCAATATTTCACATTTATATTTCTTTTTATATATTTTATAGTTTCCACATGATTTTATATAATTTTATTCATTGCTTTGTTAAATACACACAATATTGCTGTGTTATTACTGTATTATGTTTCATACAGTATCTCTTCAGTATAAACCCATAATGTCCACTCAAGTGGACATCTGAAAATCTTGTTTCTCATGCCCTAAAATCCTGACTGTTATCTTAATTCATGCATGAAAGGGTTAAATTGTGACATTCAGTGCTACATGCATGGCTTTTGTATCTGATACAGATGGCTCTGAAGTGACTGCAGGTGTGTGGTGTCCTCTGTGTTTGCCAGTTGTGTGGACTCTGTCCAGGGTGCTGAGCGCATGCAGCCGAATGGCAGATAGAGGTCTCAGCTGAAGAAAGAGAGATGGAGATGGAGCTGACCGTCCTTGAGCACTATGAGGAATGTCTTCCATGACTTCCATTTCACTGTCTGGTTCTGTGCTCGACTATGACTTTTTCTTGTGCTTCAGTGCTGTGTCCAGGTCAGCCACTGCTACACAATACAAATCAGTGATATTAACATATACACTAAAGCCCAGCATTTCAAACCGGGCAGAACTCAAAGAGCTAATAAATATGCTAACAGCGGGACTGTGGTGCAAGGAGATAGTTGAGAATGTCAGGTGGGTCATTCATCTTATGCAGGACCTTTTGAACTATATGTAACTTTTAAAAAATTAATATGCTCTTTAAAGAAGTGTTTCTATAAAACAAACTTTCAGAAATATGTTCCAGTCAAGATATGGATCTGATGAATACCAATGTAATAACGTTTACATGTAATAAACATTTAATTATACACTTTATGATTATTTACACACATTTTTTGTACTACAATATATTAGCTTACATGAATCCTCAACTTGAAGTAGTTTAAAAAAAAAAAGAATTAAACAATAACTTTTTTTAGTAATTAGCAAGTAAGAAATATCGTAAATATAATTATATTGTCACGGTGGTTGCAGGAAGGCAGACACAGATGACGATAATAAATCCAAAATGACAGGTTTCATGGTACTTCAAGCAAACAGACAATCAGGCAGCAACACACACTAACTAAGACGGTGAACAGACAAGGAGTGACTGAAAAAGAAGAACTTATATAGGAACACAAACAAGGTAACGAGCAAACACAGCTGAACAGAATGAACTAATAATGAAGGTAACCATGGTAACAAAGGAGCACATGAACGAATCAGAATACAAACAGAAAGACCAAACACAAACAGACATATGACATATATAGTTAAATACACTTTTTTAATAATTTTTTAGGAGAGTATATTTACCCATATAATTATATTTACGATATTTATTTATTTATTTAAATATTTTTCATTTATATTTAATGGTATATCTGTTATAAGGCTTTTTTGGTCTTCCGACATAATTTATCGTTGGAACATATAGTTAATGTAGTAATATATGTATATATATATATATTTTTTTTAAGTATTATATTTGTGTTTGTCCTGTTTTTATGCTGCTATAACGCCTAAATTTCCTCCTGGGGATAAATAAAGTTTTATCAAATCAAATATCAAATCAAGAAGATTAAAGAATAATCTGGGTTTTTATTTTTACAAGTTTATCCAGTTTAATGTTTTAGGTCAACGAGAAAAATGGCAAAATCTACTCAAAGTAAATTTAAATTCATTAAGTGAAATTAATTTAAAATTCACCCTTGTGTTTACCTATAAGACTGGGAATTTTTTTTTTTTTTACATGTTCTGCATTAATATTTTCATACACAGTTTTGTATTATTATTATTTATCTTAATAAGGACAATGTCCTCAAAACAGTTATCACAGCTATATCTGAACTCCTAATTGTTCTTTATGGGGTGTGTATTTAGATTTTTATGCTTGGAATAATATAATATTTCAAATAATATAATATATTTCCAAATGCACATGTAACATAATAACAAAGCATAATGTAAAAACTGTATTACATTATTAATGTAATAAAATGTTCATATATAATAATAAAAATATAAAATTAGCTAAATATATATCTCTATATACAGTATCATTTGATGACTTGATTTGTCCATTTGTAATTCATATTTCTGTTCTGTGATATCTGACATCAGGCGATTCTGGCCACTAATAACAGTGCATGTTTTCAGTCAGAGCTGAACAATAACTCAAAGGCTCAAAATGTGGTTGTTGTCTGACCTCTAGTGCCTGTGAGGTGAGTTACAACATGAAATAAGAAGGCAGGAAAGAAAAATCAACTAGTCCTGTTCCATTTTCTGTTAAAGCACATGTTTATATGTTTGTTTGTTTAACCAAAAACAAGACATAAAATGATTGCATCAATTGTATTATAGGCTATAATTTATCATTTTATGTGCAGCATGACTGCATAAACATTCTTAATAAATGGCAAATGCATTAATTATGTAATGACCGTACTAAGGTATTAGGACGACCTAATTGAGAGCCGTATGGGCAGAATTGAGCCTCTCAGTCAACATTAGAGTACCACCGCCTCAGGCTGATGGATGCTAGACCTCTGCTAAAAGTGTGTCTGTATGTGTTCAGCAACTACACTCACCTAAAGGATTATTAGGAACACCATACTAATACTGTGTCTGACCCCCTTTCGCCTTCAGAACTGCCTTAATTCTACGTGGCATTGATTCAACAAGGTGCTGAAAGCATTCTTTAGAAATGTTGGCCCATATTGATAGGATAGCATCTTGCAGTTGATGGAGATTTGTGGGATGCACATCCAGGGCACGAAGCTCCCGTTCCACCACATCCCAAAGATGCTCTATTGGGTTGAGATCTGGTGACTGTGGGGGCCATTTTAGTACAGTGAACTCATTGTCATGTTCAAGAAACCAATTTGAAATGATTGGAGCTTTGTGACATGGTGCATTATCCTGCTGGAAGTAGCCATCAGAGGATGGGTACATGGTGGTCATAAAGGGATGGACATGGTCAGAAACAATGCTCAGGTAGGCCGTGGCATTTAAACGATGCCCAATTGGCACTAAGGGGCCTAAAGTGTGCCAAGAAAACATCCCCCACACCATTACACCACCACCACCAGCCTGCACAGTGGTAACAAGGCATGATGGATCCATGTTCTCATTCTGTTTACGCCAAATTCTGACTCTACCATCTGAATGTCTCAACAGAAATCGAGACTCATCAGACCAGGCAACATTTTTCCAGTCTTCAACTGTCCAATTTTGGTGAGCTCGTGCAAATTGTAGCCTCTTTTTCCTATTTGTAGTGGAGATGAGTGGTACCCGGTGGGGTCTTCTGCTGTTGTAGCCCATCCGCCTCAAGGTTGTGCGTGTTGTGGCTTCACAAATGCTTTGCTGCATACCTCGGTTGTAACGAGTGGTTATTTCAGTCAAAGTTGCTCTTCTATCAGCTTGAATCAGTCGGCCCATTCTCCTCTGACCTCTAGCATCAACAAGGCATTTTTGCCCACAGGACTGCCGCATACTGGATGTTTTTCCCTTTTCACACCATTCTTTGTAAACTCTAGAAATGGTTGTGCGTGAAAATCCCAGTAACTGAGCAGATTGTGAAATACTCAGACCGGCCCGTCTGGCACCAACAACCATGCCACGCTCAAAATTGCTTAAATCACCTTTCTTTCCCATTCTGACATTCAGTTTGGAGTTCAGGAGATTGTCTTGACCAGGACCACACCCCTAAATGCATTGAAGCAACTGCCATGTGATTGGTTGATTAGATAATTGCATTAATGAGAAATTGAACAGGTGTTCCTAATAATCCTTTAGGTGAGTGTAGAATTTAACATTTACAAGCGGTTTATAAGATAGCGAGACTCTGCCCCATCTATATGTATGGTCAGGAGCCACTACTCTGTTACATTACTTATTGCTTGTTTCAGCACCACCAAATAAGTGTGCTACATAAGGCTTGTATTATTTAATTTAATAAAATGTTTTGCTTGATGCTGCATCCATGCCACTAGTTGTCATTATAAGGCCAAGACATCAAAACATAAAACGAGGAAAACATGTGAACAGTGCTCAAATCACTGAATGCACCTTTAAGCAAAGAGTCAGTAGGGAAGAGTGGGGTAAGATGAGCCATTTTTTACTTATGTGGTCCTCAAGATAAGAGAAAATAAGGCAGAAGTACAATGAAAGTGTCTAAAGTAATTTCAGGATGTTTGCTATCATTTTAAATGATCAGAATACATCTCTGACAAATTGTTCTAAAAATATGGCTTCTTATAAAAAAGTGTGCATGTGGCTCAATTTACCCCAGGTTAGGGGTAAGTTGATCCGAGTCAGTGGGTAAGTTGCACCATCTGGGTGTAAATGGACCATCTGATTGAATCTCAATCAAACCCATGTGAAATTTTAAAGATAATTTACCTCTTTTAAAAACACCTTCAATAATCAAATTTCCTTTAACAAATGGTCATATTTCTTTTCTTAAAGCTAACTTAAACAACATAAAACCAAACAAATGAAGTTGACATTTCAATATCTTTAATTGTTTGCATTTCTGAAACAATATGTTGAACACCAAAGTTGTAACCTTCCCAAAAACAGACTAAACAGAGTTTGTTGAGTAAAATTAAATACAAATTAAATAAAATAAAAACTGAATTAGAATGAATGATTGTCATTGAAACTAATAAACATTTTAGTCAAAAGGTTCTTGGCATGGTAGTTTTTCTGCAATATTGAACATGTTAGGCCATTAGGGACTACAGGTGGAGAGATATATATGATTAATCATCTTCTGGGTCTTATCAGAGAAGGATTTGATGTACTTGTATATCGTTCCTATCAAATAAACTCAAACTAATTTTTTTTTTTTTTTTTAAGAAAATGATAAACTAAACAGTTGTTTAACATTACATTGAAATTATAACAGATTATACTTCAGAGATTTAATTTAACTACAGTGCCTTATGGAGGGGTAAGTTAAAACGCTGGCTCAATTTACCCCACAGCATTTGGCTCACTTTGCCCCATAGCTGCCATTTTGAATAAAACTAGCTAGCTTACCAATTCAGCTAAATGATTTGCATGGTTTTATACATTGCTAAATCACCAATATGGATCATAAATATTTTTAGACCTGGACAAATTTGCTTTGATGCAACAGCCATTACATCTGTTATGCTAAAATTATAAAAGTACTGTTAAGCTAAAAGTTTTTAAAGTAAATGGGTGCCTTCCACTCCTCCCATGTGCTTCTCATTTTCACAGTCTGGCAGAAATGACGAGTGGTTCCAAAATATATGGTTATATGAAAATGAAAATTTTGTTTTACACAAAATTAGGTAAAAAATTTTAAATCATTAAATGACTGATTGTGTTAAACACGTTTTGCATCCGTTAATCTGTTAGTAACACTTTATTATATAGGCCTAGTCCACTTTAGACATGTTACGTAACTTTGCAACTACATGTGAACTAACTCTCATTCATTTGCAACTACATGTCAACTAACTAGGGCTAGTAGAATAAGCTGACGTACTTGCAAATTTATTTGTAGTTTTCAGAGTCTGTTTTCATTGCATTCACCTTTTGTTTGCTCGTTTTCATTTGACCCAGGTTTCCCATGTGTTTCTTTAATGCATCTCATGTTAATGAACTCATTAGGTCCCTCGTTTAGTTTTAGTATAAGTAGGCCTATCCCTGTTTTGTTAGCTCATTGTCCTGTCTCGTCAGTGATAGAGTGTACTATTCTGTTTCTTCACATTATCGCCGATGTGTTTCCTTGGTTGATTCTACAATTAAGAACTATTTTGATTATCTCCTTCGTCGTGCTCTTTGTTATCAGCCACATACTGTGACAGTAGTCAGTTGAATGTCTGTTGGGGAGCATCAAAATAAAGTGTTAGCAGATATTAAGCAGACAATCTAATAGCCTACTCTAATGTAGTGATGCAAAGTCCGATTCATTTCCGCGAACTGGTTCTTTTCAGACAGTTCGAATCAATGAACCGGTTCAAAAAGCCGATTCATAGGTTCCTGACGTCATCATGCAATGATGCCACTATGCATTTCTTGTATGCTTTTTTATGCATTTCTCTGTGCATGTTATATCAAGGAAACATTCAAATAAAGTAATCTGTGTCAATGCATATTGAAACAATCGAATAAAGTTATTTGCGTGAGTGCATTTTGCTGATTATTGCCTTTCGTTCACTTAAGTTAATGGTGTTTGTGTTCAACTACAACTACAGCACATTACAGGCACTGATCAACAAACTCAGATATGTTCTTTAAGTCTAAAGTAGCTACTATAGAACGAGTAAACTTAACTCCTTGTTTATTGTCCTTATAAACTCCTTGATTTAAAATATAATCTGTATGTGCAAAACCATAATAAAAAAAAAATTAAAAAAAATTCATGTTTTAATAAAATGAAGGCCTATTTAATAAAACCAGTTCACTTAAGTTAATGGTGTTTGTGGTATGACTGACCAATATTGAGTAGCCCACATCTTGGATAAGATTCCTAAAAGTTACAGACATGCATAAACGCGGATATGTTACATGTCTAGAGTAGCCTATATAGAAAGAATAAATGTAGTATTCTCTCAGATAAACTTAAGCTAAGAACAGATGGACACTGACCCAGGTTTCTTCCATGAACTCACATTTTTACTCTGCTTCTCTTTCTTTAGGCACAGCATCTGAACAAGCCTACAACGCCATCTGCTGGACACAACATATTCCCCCTTTTGTGAGAAGAAATGCTACAACTTCCACAATAAGTAATAACATGATACAACAGCATCATTAACAACTTTACATAACTACTGAATTTCTCCTTTTTTTCCATTTGTTACTCGTACTATTTATTTATTTATTTTTTTAAACGTGAACTAGGCAATTCTCTTCTTTCTTTTACTTTTCTCTCAAGCCACATAGTCCTTCATCCATATCGGACTCCTCTTCATCCTTACACTCCTCGTGCAAGTATTTGGAGTCTTTGAATGAATCCCCCTTTGCCTTTCCAGCACACTTGGAGAAACGAACTGCATTCCAACGTCTCCCATCACTGAGAAGGTAAATACTTGCTCCAGTTTGTTTATTCACTGTGAGAGGTTGTGATAATTTTGAGTCTGTTTTCTTGACAAGGAATGGTTTTCTCACTCGCACTCTATCTCCTGGTTGAAAGGAAGGAGTTTTCGCACTGCGTTTGACATCCGTGTAAGCCTTGCTTTTCTCTTGCTTGGCTTTGACATACTGCCTAATGGCAGAATCCAGTGTGGTCTGTATAGGAAGGATGTGCAGTTTTGTGCGCATTTGTCGCCCTCTCATCAATTCGAAAGGAGTTTTGTTAGTAGTTGCATGTGGTGTCCATCTGTAGACGTGTAAGAATGCAGTTACTTCCTGTTTCCATGGCTTGTGCAATTGTGCAGCAGTTTGGATGCTGAGGACGTTCAACGGCTCTATTTGCTTGAGCATGATACACACTAGTGCGAATGTGTGTAATGCCATTGTCCTTAAAGAAATCTTGGAATGTTGATGAGCAGAACTGACTGCCATTGTCAGTAACAATGTATGCAGGGTTGCCTTCGCGAGCAAACACTGTAGTTAGGAATGTCAATATTGTATCTGTGGTGAGAGATGAAGCGAAAGCCACCTCAGGCCATTTACTGTAGTAGTCCAGTAGCGTAATGGCATAACGACAGTCATGTGTAGCAGTGTCGAATGGTCCTACCACGTCAACAGCGACTTTTTGAAAAGGTCCTTGCGGCAATTCCACTGGCTGCATCGGGGCTGCATGTGTGTGTGCTGACTTATCATTCATTTGACAGGCAGTGCATGTTTTTATGAGGTCACTGACCATCGCATCCATGTGCAGCCACCAATACAGCTCACGTAACCGTTGTTTCGTTCGCACAATACCTTGGTGACCTTCATGCGCAAGATGCACGAGTGTAGTGCGAAGTGACACTGGTACCAGGACACGAGAACCATGTAGAAGGAGTGAAGCTTCAGCAGAAAGTTCATGTCGTAAGTGGTAGTAAGAACGCAGCTCCACAGGAACATGGCCATCTGCTCTGCATTTGGGTTTTAAGGCGAGCGAGTTCAGGGCAGCATTCACTTTGTTCTTCCAAAAGTGAGAGAGGTATGGGGTACTGAACAGTGTCTATTTCAGCAAGCAATGCAGGTTCAGCATTTTGCTCATGTTCTTGTGATTTTACAGGCATTCTAGACAAGCAATCGGCTTCAAAGTTTTTGTGTCCAGCCCTGTGCACCACGTCATATTGGTAACAAAGCAGTCCAGCTGACCATCTTGCAATGCGTAAGCCAGCGCGATTCATGCCTTTCGTAGCAAGTAGAGTTGATAACGCTTGATGGCCTGTTCTGAGGGTAAATCTTCTCCCCCAGAGGTACGTTCTCCAGCGTTCCACAGCAAAAACACATGCCAACGCTTCCTTTTCCACCGTACTGTACTTTTTCTCTGCATCAGTAAGTACTCGAGAAGCAAATGCAGTAACTCGTTCTGTGCCATCTGGGTGAAGCTGGGATAATATAGCTCCTAAGCCATAATCAGATGCATCCGTTGAGACATACGTTGGCAAGTTTAGATTGAAAGGTGCCAGAGCTGGACTGTGTGTGAGCAGTGTTTTCAGTTTTTGGAAACTGTCCTCCGCCTCAGGCGGCCAGTCTATGCTTGTTTGCAAAGTCGTTTTTAGCAGGTGCCGTAAAGGATCAACAATGGTTGCATAATTTGGAATGAATTTGCTAAGCCGCGATGTGAGGCCCAAAAATAAGCGAAGTGCAGTGACATCTCTAGGAGCAGGTGCGCTTGTGATAGCGACCATATGATCCATACTAGGGCGCAAGCCTTCAGCTTAAATAGTGTGGCCCAAGTATGACACGCTCGGCTGGGTGAATGTACTCTTGTTGAAGTTCAATTTCAGGTTTGCATTCTTGAGGCGCTGTAAGACAGCCTTCAGACGTTTGTCATGATTCTCCTTAGTTGCACCATAACAGATTATATCATCAAGGTAGCATTGGCAGCCTGGCAGATTTCTCAAGAGTGTGTGCATAATTTTTTGAAATGCAGCAGGTGCTGAAGCGAGACCATAAGGAACTCGTGTAAACCCATACAGTCCTTCATGAGATAGAAACGCAGTCAGGTTTCTGCTTTCCACAGCTAGAGGCAACTGATGATAAGCACTCTGCAAGTCGATCTGAGAAAATACTGTAGCACCCTTCATCTCCGCGAACAGTTCTTCCATATGTGGTAGTGCGTGTGAATCCACAGCAATGCTTTTATAAATCCACACACATATGGATTCCTCCTTGTTTATTTTTCGTCACCACTAATGGTGAAACCCAGGGGCTTGCATCTATGGGCTCTATGATTCCAGCTTTTAGCAGCCGTTGGATCTCGTTTGACACATCCTGGCGAACGCACAGTGTGGAAGCCGGCGGACTTTCTGCTGCACGGGTTTAATGTTGTGGTCCACTTGCACCTTATGTACGAATCCTTTTACACACTCGCCTTGCATATTTAAATGTTCGTCCGCACAATTGAGCACCCGAGATGTTGCTTGAATTGCATGCATTGAAGTACTGTGCATATCAGCGCTCTGATTAGATCCAGTCCCAAGAGAGGTGCTCCTCTCTCTACAATGTAGAAATCTGCATCTGCTGTAATGGCGTTATGAGTCACTGTAGCAGTCATACAACCCAGTACAGGCAAGGGCTGCTTGGAATAAGTGACCAGTTGGGCTTTGGGCAGGAACAATGGAGTAGATGTGAAATGATCCTCGTACAAGGATTGTGGAAGAATTGACACGCTTGAACCTGTGTCCACCAACAGTTTCACTTTGTGCGCACAGCCTTGTGGTGTTGATATGTCAACTTCACAGTAAATCTTATCATCCACTGAAGCGTTCAAATTAAGCACTGTCATTTCTGGCACAGAAATTTCTTGCACTGTTTTCGTTTTCGATTGGCATACTTTCGCAAAATGGCCACGCTTTTTACACTTATTACAAATAGCAGCAGGACAGTCTCTATCATTAGCTAAGTGATTACGTGATCCACAGCGGTAGCAGTGTTGATTTGGTTTTGGTGCTTTAGAATCTTCGCATCTCCTTAATTGTTCAGAACGTGTTTTATGACATTTCCACTGACATTTATTCGCCGAAACAGCTTGCACATAGCACTCTGTGTTTGGTTTCTGCTTCCGGAGAGAAGTGAAGCATTACGCACAGCAGACTCAACTTGACACACCAAATTCACTGCTTTTTCCAGAGTGAGCTCATCCTCCAGCAATAACCTGTCTCTCACTGCAGGTAGCCACGCTTGTTCCACCAGCTGATCACGCAGCATTTCTTGCTCCATAGCACCGTACTGACACTGGGCTGCTAACTCCCATAGCGCAGAAATGTACTGAGGCACAGTTTCGTCGTTTCTTTGTGATCTTTGGCAAAACTTATGCAGGCATGCAACTATGTTCAATTTAGGAACAAAATGTTTTGTAAGCGCTGCCATTGCATGATCAAACGTTGTACCTGTGTCCGTTAATATGTAGAAAAGTCTTTGACCTTTGGTACCCAGGCAATGTAGTAGAGTTGCACGGCGCCTTGCATCTAGCCATGCATTTCCCGAAGCATTTATTACCACCAAGTAGTTAGAAAAAATCTTTTGCCATGTATTGTGACGACTCTGAGTCTTCCTATTGGGCAGAATGGGGGAGTTTCCGATTGGTTCTCCTGTTAATTGACAATTAACTAGAGTGTATATAAGAGTGATGTGTATCATTATAGGGAGGCACTTTCTGTGGGATAGACATTCCCAGAGGTGGCTCTGTGCAGGATGTAAGATCGGGATGTGAGGCTTATTTGGACGATGTTGTCTTGTACAGTTCGTCTTGGTCTGAACATCTCGCACAAACCACAGAACTTTTTGAGCGTTTGGCAAAAGCCAACTTAACGATAAATCTTGCAAAATGTGAATTTGGCAAGGCGACTGTGACATATTTAGGTAAGGTGGTTGGTCGAGGGTATGTCAAACCGATAAATGCGAAAGTTGAGACTATCTGTAGTTTTCCTACTCCAACTACATGTCGCGAGTTACGACAATTTCTTGGGATGGTGGGGTACTACAGAAGTTTTTGTAAAAACTTTGCAAGTGTCGTTGCCCCTATGACAGATTTGTTAAGCTCAAAGAAAACTTTTAACTGGTCTGAACAATGTCAGAGTGCCTTTGATAACGCGAAGTCTTTGCTGGCGACTGCTCCTGTTTTGGTGGCACCTAATTTCGAGAAAACGTTCCTACTGGCAGTCGATGCTAGTGCGTATGGCACTGGCGCTGTCCTTTTACAAGAGGATTCAAAGGGAATCGAGCATCCAGTCAGCTACTTTTCCAAGAAATGTAATTGTCACCAGCAAGTGTATTCTACAGTAGAGAACATTTTGAGGTCTATTTAAGTTCAGTTTGTGGTCCTATTATTGTTTACACTGACCATAACCCATTGACTTTTATAGATCGCATGCGTGGAAAGAATCAAAGGATTCTGAGATGGAGCCTTATTCTCCAACCTTTCCACCTGCAGATTAAACACATACGTGGCAAGGATAACATAATCGCTGATGCTCTCTCATGGGTATAAGATTGTCCCAATATAGTGTTGGGTATCTTATCCGTTTTCTTCTCTCGTGTCTTCTCTATTTCTCTCTCTCTCTCTCTGTCTCTGTCTCTGTCTCTGTCTCTGTCTCTCTGTCTCTCTCTCTGTCTCTCTCTCTCTCTCTCTCTCTCTCTCTCTCTCTCTCTCTCTCTCTCTCTCTCTCTCTCTCTCTCTCTCTCTCTCTCAGGATGTCAGGAGCGAAAAGAAGTTGGGATTTATGGAGATGAGTGTTAATGTTATTGTATACTCACACTTAGGTGTTGGTTTCTGCACATGTATTATGTATTGTTTTTTTTTCGTTTTTTCAGGAAACCTCCTTTTGGAGTGGAAAGTGTGACAACCCTGAGTCTTCCTATTGGGCAGAATGGGGGAGTTTCCGATTGGTTCTCCTGTTAATTGACAATTAACTAGAGTGTATATAAGAGTGATGTGTATCATTATAGGGAGGCACTTTCTGTGGGATAGACATTCCCACAGGTGGCTCTGTGCAGGATGTAAGCTCTTACTGATTATTTCTCATTTGTTTTTGTTTGCAATTTTTCTAAGTCATTTAGCATATATATTCTGTTATAAGTTTATTTGTTTCTTTGTTACCCCTAGACTTCTGTTTGTTATTATTCCTTATTTGATGTGTTATTTCGATTTAATAAAATAATTTTTATTCATTAGACTTTGTTGTCCGATGCCCCTTTTATGTTGCGACATAAAAGGGGCATCGGACAACAAAGTCTAATGAATAAAAATTATTTTATTAAATCGAAATAATAACACATCAAATGTGGTCGTGACAACCATGTATCAAAAGGAATTAGTGGCTCGCCCACATTTTGCAGAAATGGTGGAGGGGCAGGAACAGCCGCCATCCTCATCGCCAATATGTAGTATTCTCTCAGATAAACTTAAGCTAAGAACAGATGGACACTGACGCAGGTTTCTTCCATGAACTCACATTTTTACTCTGCTTCTCTTTCGTTAGGCACAGCATCTGAACAAGCCTACAACGCCATCTGCTGGACACAACAATAAACCTTACAAACATAAATTTCGCTTAACTTGAAATATAATCTGCATGCACAATAAACTACAGTAAAATGTATTTAAATCTCTCGACAGAAAGGTTTTTTGCAGGTTTTAATAAAATGTTATTTAATAACAGTAGTCATAATAAGCATATTTCCAGTAGCCTATGTGCCTCAGACTTGCGGCGCCAACTCAATCATCAGAATCCTCGGTAATCCTCGGCAAACTTCGACAGCTGGTTGAACCGGCTCGTTCGGTTCCTTCTGAGTCCTCGGTAATCCTTCGGCAAAGTTCGACAGATGTTTGAACCGGCTCATTCGGGTTTTTTTGAGTCCTCTGTAATCCTTCAGCAAAGTTCGACAGATGTTTGAACCGGCTCTTTCGGTTCTTTTTTAGTCAGACGTGCTACTTTCGGCTTTTGCGTCTTGCGTCATGAACCTGGAACTAAAGTTTGATTCAGTTCGATTAATGAACCGGCTCGACCGATTATTTGCTGAGAACCGACTCAAAAGAACGATCCGTTCAAGAAACGAACATCACTACTCTAATGATTGCTAGTTGACATGTAGTTGCAAAATTACTTAAAGTTAGTATAATGTCTAAAGTGGACCATCAAAATAAAGTTAAAAATGGCCATCTATTATACATGTATATATAAAATAGGTAATTTTACATCGCTGTACATCATAAATGTAGATTTGCTGTATTATATTAACATTTTAACTGTGATTAAAATATGATGTTGTGATTCATATTAACATTAGAAATTATGTTCCTAATGCAAACTTCACTAGATTTTCTGGACCTTCTGTCTTGCCAGAGATTGTACAGAAGAAGTCAGCTTTAGGTAAAGATTTCCAGGCTGTGAAGATTCCAGGCCTCCTACCCATTTAAAAGAAGTGAAGCCAATAGCTGGACAGAAGTCATCAGCTGGACCGTTCTTATCAGAGGCTGGAGAGAAGACTTCAGGTAAAAGACCTTCACGATGTCAAGGGACCCGACCTCCTCTACAGGTCTGCGCTTATGCTCTATTCTCAAATAACGCTTCTTACCTTTTCTGTTTTTCCTGTTTTCCATGTTTTTGTTACCTAATCTACAAAGAAATACAATTTTATTTACTGTATTTTGTAACGGGTTTGTATTTTATACGACCACTGAGATCTTATTGCAGCGTGCTTTGTTTTAATCGACTCCCATGACATTTACAGAAATATTTACTCATTCATTTCCCTGCTCACATCACCATATAATGACAAATTATCTATAACAGCAACAACAATATTCATTCCCCGTGCAGATTCACATTTTTTCCAAGAATAAATTAACAAATAATTATATGAGTCCCACTGAAGCATGTTAAACTCAACAATATTGTGTAACTAATCCATGAAATAAATAAATAAAACCATGAAACCAAAACATCATCTCTTGTTTTGTAATTTATTTCCCAGGGCACATTATAGGCTACAACATACATTTACACTCACATTAATATTGCAAAGAAGAGCAAGTATATACAATAGGAAATATAACATTATAACAACAACACCAATAATAATAATAAAGAGTACAGTAAGTACTACATGAGATGTTACATATTTTTTGAAACAGCAATGCTGGTCTGTGTGAGATGATTTCACCAGCACATCACAAAAAGCATTTAAGATTTTACATGGAGTGTGATAATGACATATAGAATTACAAACTTAATTATAAGCCCCTTATTTAGAATTAATCCAATCAGCCTTTGTGATGCCGAAGCAGACTTAAAATTTGTTTTCTTACAAGAGGATGGTATTGTCACATATTGTCTGTTTTGGTTATTTGGGTTAAGTTTCTTTGCCTGTGTTTAGTCCCTGTGTCCTTGGTTGCTATAGTTTCTTGTTAGTTCATTGATCAGTTCTACCTGTGCCAGTGCAGAGAAGGAAGCAAAGGAAGAAGAATAAGTGCTCATCCAAACACTCTGCAACCGGTTGAGGTGGTCCTGGTGGTTCCAAGTCCGGTGGTCCCAAAGCTCCCAAGTCCAGTGGTCCCAGAGCTCCCAAGTCCGGTTGTCCCAAAGCTCCCAAATCCAGTGGTCCCAGAGCTCCCAAGTCCAGTTTTCCCAAAGCTCCCAGTGTCCAGTGGTACCAGAGCTCCCAAGTCCGGTTGTCCCAAAGCTCCCAAGTACGGTGGTCCCAGAGCTCCCAAGTCTGGCGTCATCGCCCTTCTCTCCTTTGTCGCAGCCACGGAGACCACTCCTTGCCCCCTCATCTCAGCCTGGAAAAGTATCACGACCACAAAGACCCTGTCATGTCCCTCACTCCTCATCATGTCCGCACGGATCCTGAACCTGTGCCCACACTCACCATGGACCCTCAGTTAGAGGTCCAGTCAATACCGGAGCTGGAACCAGCCACCATGTCCGTCCCAGAGCCGAAACCAGCCGGAACATCCATCCCGGAGCCTGTGCCAGTTGCCTTGTCAGTTTTCGAGTTACCTCCCACCATTGCACCCACCCTGGAAATTCATCATCCTACGCCAGTCCTGTACGGCTTGTTAGACCCGCTGGTGCCCTCCAGTTTCCTGGCTCCTTATAATCTGCTGGCTCTCCTCAGCCCTCCAGCTCCACCAGTGCAAGCACAGTCTCCTGGTCAATGAGATCCACTGTGGTCTTTGAAGTGGTGTTCTCTGAGTTTCGACCCTTTGGCTCCACCTCAGCCCTTTGACCCATCAGCTCCACCATGGCTCCTTGCTCCCTAGTCTTCATCGTGGCCTGTCATCCCTCCAGCATCTCTGGGGTTCCTTGTTGTTCCAACTCCACCTTAGTCTGTCATCCCCCTGGCTCCACCACAGAGTTACAGGCCTGTGGCTGCGCCCGGACCCTCCACTCCTTCGGCTCCCCTGGGGACCTCTTTTGAAGTTACTATAATTCCTATACTATGTCTGGTCTCAGTTAAAGAATACAATCTACCCATTTTCCCCAGAACTTGATAGATTTCTCAGATTGTAAGCAGAGATTCAAGTCACCAATGTCCGGTATTTCAGGCTGTAAACATTTTCTGTGTGTACTCAACTACATCGACATCAGGCTCATTTTAGCCGAGTCCAAGGAATTAGTGGTTCGGCATTGAGATGTCATTCTCGCTCATCTGAAGTGCTTGGGTCTGAGGTTGAACAAGAAAAAAAAGTGTCAGTTGTGGTACAGGAACAGAGGGTTCCACCCATTGTGCAACCCTCTGAAAATGATAAGGGTTATGCGCAGAGGTCTTTGTACCCTTTCAGATGCTGGTTTCTTACCTTGGATCCCACACTTGGGGCGTGGTGCCATTGCAAGACTATGACCACATACGCATCCCTCATAGGTTGGGAAGCGGTCCTGGATTGTCGCCCAGCAAAGGAGGCCTGGGAAGGCCAACATCTCTTCTGGCACATACTGTATATTGCATATCTTCTAATTCGGTGTCTTGTAATCTTCTATATAATTTCGCAATTAGTTTGGTCATGGTACCAGCTTTATATGTAGAAATAAAATCCATAACATTTCAAAATCCATCACATTTCCCTTATGTAAAAAGATGAGCCCTTGTTTAGTCCAAACACTAAACCTACTGTCTGTGGTATTTGGGACGAACGTCATATGCGTCCATCTCAATATCGAAGCTGTTTCTTTCCATTTTTTTTATATTTTATCTTGCCAGATCTTAGATAGATTACTGGTCCACAGGTTGAATTTTTTTGAATTTTTTTTTTTTTTTTTATCAAATGATCATCGGCCATTATGGCTTGTATTGGTGGTTAATTATGATTAACATTTTCTCTTTTAATCTGGCCTTAAAATCTGAATTGCACAGACATACTATAGGTCATAATTGGGATGCATGCCTGTTTTTGTGCTCTTGTGTCTTGTTTCTTGGCTTTCTTGTAATGTATTTTTTTTTTATTTTTTTTTAATGCATCTGGATCCAACTGTCCCTCATCTCTGAGTTCTGCTGGCATGACAGAAGGCTGCTTCCTGATTGGTCCCTATCTGTAATATCCACCCCACACCTAATCCTAAAGTGATCAAGTTTATGGAGTTAGGCAGGTGTGGCTCTCAATATTTTGGTCTTATTTTCAATATAAAGCATTTGAATGTTTTTCAGTTTTTGATGAGCTTGTTCTTGTTTTTCTAGGAAGATCAGGAAACACGAATGAGTCAAGGCTCGTACCTCTTTCCCTGTGATTTTCATGCATTGCACATACAGTGGGGAGAACAAGTATTTGATACACTGCCGATTTTGCAGGTTTGCCCACTTACAAAGCATGTAGAAGTCTGTAATTTTTATCATAGGTACTCTTCAACTGTGAGAGACGGAATCTAAAACAAAAATCCAGAAAATCACATTGTATGATTTTTAAGTAATTAATTTGCATTTTATTGCATGACATAAGTATTTGATACATCAGAAAAGCAGAACTTAATATTTGGTACAGAAACCTTTGTTTGCAATTACAGAGATCATACGTTTCCTGTAGTTCTTGACCAGGTTTGCACACACTGCAGCAGGGATTTTGGCCCACTCCTCCATACAGACCTTCTCCAGATCCTTCAGGTTTCGGGGCTGTCGCTGGGCAATACGGACTTTCAGCTCCCTCCAAAGATTTTCTATTGGGTTCAGGTCTGGAGACTGGCTAGGCCACTCCAGGACCTTGAGATGCTTCTTACAGAGCCACTGCTTAGTTGCCCTGGCTGTGTGTTTCGGGTCATTGTCATGCTGGAAGACCCAGCCACGACCCATCTTCAATGCTCTTACTGAGGGAAGGAGGTTGTTGGCCAAGATCTCGTGATACATGGCCCCATCCATCCATCCTCCCCTCAATACGGTGCAGTCGTCCTGTCCCCTTTGCAGAAAAGCATCCCCAAAGAATGATGTTTCCACCTCCATGCTTCACGGTTGGGATGGTGTTCTTTGGGTTGTACTCATCCTTCTTCTTCATCCAAACACGGCGAGTGGAGTTTAGACCAAAAAGCTCTATTTTTGTCTCATCAGACCACATAACCTTCTCCCATTCCTCCTCTGGATCATCCAGATGGTCATTGGCAAACTTCAGACGGGCCTCGGCATGCGCTGGCTTGAGCAGGGGGACCTTGCGTGCGCTGCAGGATTTTAATCCATGACGGCGTAGTGTGTTACTAATGGTTTTCTTTGAGACTGTGGTCCCAGCTCTCTTCAGGTCATTGACCAGGTCCTGCCGTGTAGTTCTGGGCTGATCCCTCACCTTCCTCATGATCATTGATGCCCCACGAAGTGAGATCTTGCATGGTGCCCCAGACCGAGGGAGATTGACCGTCATCTTGAACTTCTTCCATTTTCTAATAATTGCGCCAACAGTTGTTGCCTTCTCACCAAGCTGCTTGCCTATTGTCCTGTAGCCCATCCCAGCCTTGTGCAGGTCTACAATTTTATCCCTGATGTCCTTACACAGCTCTCTGGTCTTGGCCATTGTGGAGAGGCTGGAGTCTGTTTGATTGAGTGTGTGGACAGGTGTCTTTTATACAGGTAACGAGTTTAAACAGGTGCAGTTAATACAGGTAATGAGTGGAGAACAGGAGGGCTTCTTAAAGAAAAACTAACAGGTCTGTGAGAGCCGGAATTCTTACTGGTTGGTAGGTGATCAAATACTTATGTCATGCAATAAAATGCAAATTAATTATTTAAAAATCATACAATGTGATTTTCTGGATTTTTGTTTTAGATTCCGTCTCTCACAGTTGAAGAGTACCTATGATAAAAATTACAGACTTCTACATGCTTTGTAAGTGGGCAAACCTGCAAAATCGGCAGTGTATCAAATACTTGTTCTCCCCACTGTACAAGAAAGACACATCCCTGATGCGTGTTTAAATGAATAATTAACAACTAGCTATTCAGTTTGGTTCTCTACACACAACACGCTGTGTAGAAGTTTTTTTAAATGCAGTTGAAGTAAATTCACTTCCACAATGAGAATTCTGAAGGAGGACCACTTCTGACTATAGGTGTGAAAAATGAAAATAAGCCAAGATCCTGCTGCCAAGTTTGAATGTATCCATTATTATCCATAAATATGTGCATACTCTGTGAATGTTCAGAGAATATATTCTGTGCTGTAACAAGTTTTTGTTTATTATGTGTAATTTAAGACACAATGTGCAAAAACACATTTATTGTGAATTTTTTTTTTTATATTTTTGTGTTTTAAAAATGTGCGTAAATAATTGTTAAATTATTTAAATAACATAAATATATTATATTATATAATATACAAATTGCATAATATTTAATTAATAATTAATTTATTATTTAAATAACTAAAAAATAAGTAAATACATATAAATATAAAAAATAGGGTTACTTTAATTTAAGGTGACAGTTGCATTGTGTTTACTCAGATAAGTACTGAGTAATATTAATGAACTACATGTACTTACTAGAGTTAATGTTAAGTTTAGAGTTTGGTTTGGGGCTAGTTACTTGTAATTATGCATAATTTACTGTTATTTTTTATAATAACTACATGTAGTAAAATGTAACTAAGTCACCTTAAAATAAAGTGTTACCAAAAATAGTAATTCAGGAAAGGCTTATCAGTCATATTTGCAATGTGCAGTCTGAAGTCTACATTACTAGCAGACATACTTAATTTATTTTTAAGTTATGATTATGTATGCTTAAGAGAACGCTAAAATAAAAAGATGCATGGTCAAGCAAGGATCTTGATAAACATAAAAGAAGCTGTCACAGCTATGAACAACTTACATTAACTCGTCTTTGTCACCAGATGGAGCCATTGGCTTTAATTCAGTGTCTGTAATTCAGCACCAACATTTTTTTAAAATTAAAACATTTAAAAGTGTAAATATATACGTGTGTGTGTGTGTGTGTGTGTGTATATGTTGTGTGTGTGTGTGTATATATATATATATATATATATATATATATATAGAAAGAGAGAGAGAGAGAGAGAGAGAGAGAGAGAGAGAGAGAGAGAGAGCATTTGATTGGACAGAAAATCTGATGAGAAGCTGAAGTGCAGAGTGATGTCATCAGAATCACTGATCATATTAGCAGAAGTGAGAGACTGTACATTTTGAATGTTTATATCTTCTAAATGCAAATTTTGTCATTGTTTTGGAGCAGCTTATATATAACAGTAAGGCTAACATATTCATACAATTCTTATTCCAAAAGCTTTTGATTTCATGGTGACTTTAAATCTGCAGAAATGCTGTGCTTATAGTAGACAAAATACAGATTAAAAAAGAGAGAAAAGGTACGTTCTATAAAGCACAGGTGCTGTAAGCAGAGAGGGCCATCCAGAGGCTTTTATATGACATGCCACATGATACAGTATCAGTACATTGTGACCCAGAAGCTTGCTCTTTCATCTTAGTTCAGGAGTTTGGATTTTGATACTGAAAAAAAAAAATCCTTTGGAGAAATAGACACAGATGACACAATTCTTGACATACAGTTAGAGTTACAGTGGGGAGAACAAGTATTTGATACACTGCCAATGTTGCAGGTTTGCCCACTTACAAAGCATGTAGAAGTCTGTAATTTTTATCATAGGTACTCTTCAACTGTGAGAGACGGAATCTCCCCACTGTATAAAATGAATGTGGATAGCAGCTCAGATCATTTGATGAGGAATGTTTGAATTCATATTAAGATCTCTGACGTGATTGCAGACTTTGGCAAATTATTGTGTGATTTTTCTTTCCTATGTTTGCAAATGACCGTATCAATCATACTTTTCCTCAACTAACGTAGTTTAGCTCTGCGTAATGAGTCTTCATTCCATGGAATCTTAATTGGTTACCGTGTAACAGTGTTTGACGTGTGTGAATTCATTACTAATTTCTAGGAAATCTAGGAACAGGTCAATACTAAAGTCTTTTAAAAGCATATAGAATTTTCCAATGTCACCAGGATAAATTCTTTGTGATTTTGAATTGTACACGTTAAAGCATTAAATAGAGTCTTCCCTTGCACCAAAGAATTTCAGAGCACTCAGAGCGAGTGTCTTCAGTTGCCTAGCAACAACAGCCCCAGTAAGGACCGGCCATGTGATGCTGTCTGGGTTTGTGAAGGTAATTCAGGGGGCAATCTGATTTTAAAATAGGTCCATTGTGGGCGGGACCTGAACTTTACATAATTATTGCTGTGAGCTAGAACTCCCGATTTAGGTTGGATGCATATCAGAGCCATAGAAATATGATGGCATTTACCCTAAAAGAGCAGTTTAACCAATCGACCCCATCTCTGCTCATGTAACTTTCAAGTTTTTTGCAGAGGTTATCCCGACCTCACACGGTCAGCTTGTCAAGCTCTCTTAGTCTTTTTGGCCCGATGATACAGAAGTACATCACGTGGGTTTCATCTCCTCTAGAGGTTTCAGAAAGTCTCTGAAGCCGATCATTTGTTTGCTCTTGGTGTTTTGCCATCTGTTTTAGCGAGATCAAAGTGATGCACACACAAAGCAAAGCATGTCTTTAAACCGGAGGGTGCTTTGCATGATGTTTTGCATTAAAATGGTTTACCTCTATTAAAGGGCATATAATAAAGTGGCCCTTGGCTGTTTTTTTCCCCCTACATTTCCAGGTTTTCCTGCCTTACTGAGGCTATGCTCTTTTAAAACAATTCCACACCGCCTTCAGCAAATCACCTTCTCTTTCAAGCCTCTCTCCATCCCTGTGCTTATTAAACTTTCATGGCTGATTTTTTACTTTGATAGCATATGCATATTGTATGGGAGGTGGGTGGAGGCAGGTTACACCGCGCGACTTGACCGGCCGTGCTCGCTCGAGTTGAAGCTTTGCATTTTGTCACAATTGCTTCATGTCAGCATTATAACATGACATGCACTTTCGGTTGTTGTGCTTTTCTGGGGTTTGTGGTGATTTGTAAAAGTTGAAATGCCAAAATGATGTTTGACCAAAGATACTGGGCAAGTATTTTTTTAAGGGACCTACTATGCACCTTTTCACAAGATGTAATATAAGTCTCAGGTGTCTCCAGAATGTGTCTTTGACATTTCAGCTCAAAATACCCCACGGGTAATTTATTATACCAAGGAAGGAAAAACATGCTGTTTTCGTGCATGTACTGTATCTTTAAATGCAAATGAGCTGCTGCTCCACCCCCTATCCAGAAGAGGGCGGAGCCTGTACAGCTTGTGCCTCAGATACTCTGCCAAAACGAAAACATCTGTTCGGTTTTGATTATTATCTCTTGTGCTCGCGCTCACGTGACATTGCAGTTCTTCATCATCATGAACGTTTATGATCTGCATGTGTTTTAAAGCCATATCAGTCTAAACTTCTGAGATATGGTTTTCTGAGCGCACACACCCGAAGCACGCGCACGGAAAGCTGTGTGTCAGACGGGACGTCCCGTGAGTATCAAACTAAGTTCTCTTTCACGTCTTATTGTGTTTAAACTTTCAAAGGTTATGTCAAAAACACACACAGTTCACATAAACACAGTCGGTTATGTCTGTGAACGTAAATAAATCACATGTGTGTATTAAATCTATGTATTAAAGTGACAGCAGCGTAATACAGTACCTACTGCTATATCTGCTGTTAATATGAATCAAACAACAGAAGAAAAACATAAAATCACTCACTGCTCTCGACTGAATAACTTTAGTAGCTTTAATAAGAATACATTTCTTACTTGAACGCTCTGGCGTGGCGGACTGTGTACAGCTCACTGAGGGGCGGAGCTATGTTAATAGGGCAGTTGTGGGCGGGGCCTGTTTCAATGTGATGTCACATTCCTGAATGGCTCATTTTGAGACACTTTCAGATTTATGGGGGAAATAACAAATGGACTGGATGGATTTTTACCACAATAGGGTGGTTGTGCACACACACTGCAGACACATAAATATGTTCAAAAACAATATAAAAGTGAATTTTGCATAATAGGTCCCCTGTAAGCCATTTGACGGTAGTGAGTTGAGTTATTGTTAATATTATTGCCCTGTTTACTTTTCAGATAGATATATTCTCCATGATTCAGTCATTTTTCAATACCTGTCGTCTTTCCGTGATGAAATAAATCCATACAGTATATGCATATAGTACAAGAGTTATTCTAGCAGACTGGGGGAATTTATGACTGCAAATGTTTGGTGCTATTATAAGCTCAATCAATTTCTTGCTGTAAAACTTCATGTTGTAGTAGATATTACATAACTAAAAAATGGCAGTAAGACTTTGCCAAGTAGGACGTGATACTAAATCAATTTCTCGTTGGTGCTACAACATTCCTGTCTGGTCCAGACCCTAACCCATAAAATCTGATTTTTACTTTTTAAATAAATAGCCTATTTTTAAGTTAAATGGAGACAATTGTAAAATAATAATAAGGTAACATTTTAGAATACTGATCCATCATTAATGAATAACTACACCAGAACAAGTGAGTAATGCAGTATTAACACTCTAGTAACTACTATTAATAACAAGAAACTCTGATTAATAAAATTACTAAATAAATAGTAATAGTGCTCAGTCGAATGTGGTAGTTCACTATTAGCTATTCAATAACTACTATTTTTTTCTTACCTCACAGAGGACTAAGAACTACTATATACAGGTTCATAATTAATGTGAACACTGCATAATGTATGATTAATTCTAAAGTGAAGATCATGGTAACCCACTAGTAATGACTCAAGTGTTACTACATCCTTCAGAAGGAACTAGTATTATTATTTGGATCAGTATTCTAAAGTGAATAGCACAATAACTCTCTAGTAATGACTGAAGTTTTGATGTTTTTGTAAGGTTTTGGATAGTAATGACTGAAGAGTTACTACATACTTCTATAGGAATTACTAGTTATTTGGATCAGTATTCTAAAGTGAAGATCATGGTAACCCACCAGTAATTACTTAAGTGTTACTATACAAAACTTTACAAAAAACACAAAAGCTTACAATGACTTCAGTAATTACTACAGAGTTATTATGTTTTTCACTTTAATACTGATCCAAATCATTAGTAATTCCTTTAGAGGGATGTAGTAACACTTGAGTCATTACTAGTGGGTTACCATTACCTTCACTTTAGAATGAATTATATATTATGCATTATTCATGTTAATTATGAACCTGTGTATAGTAGTTCTTAGTAGTCCTCTAGGAGTTATGAAAAAAATAGTAGTTATTGATTAGCTAATAGTGAACTACCACATTCAACTGAGCGCTATTACTAACTCATTTATTAATCAGAGTTTCTTCATAGTTAATAGTAGTTACTAGAGTGTTAATATTGCGTTACTCATTTGTTCCTGTGTAGTTATTCATTAATGACGGAACAGTATTCTAAAGTGTTACCAATAATAATACAAAAGTCCCATTTGGCCCACTTTTGTGGTTGTTGTTGTTGATGAAATGTAACATTATAAAAGTATAAAATCAAATTTCCCAAAAAATCCAATTAATTGCAACAAATATGTTGATCCAGAAATGCGTCCAGCCTTAAATCTTAATCTTAACCCTTTCACAATTCATATTTCAGCCTGCTTGATAGGAACCAACTATGATTCCTGCATGTCTTACATCAAAATCACTGTAAGCATCAGTGCAAATGTGTTGCCATCCATGTATTTGGATGCATATGAAGAGATTTAGCTGTTGCAAAGACTGAAATGAGATGTGGGAAGAGTGTGATGTCGTGTCCAGGCGCTGTCGAGCCAATCACACGCAGACAGCAGCCGCCGTGTGCAGATGTTCCCTGATGCATTTGCACCATTCTCCCTTTCCCTCCTAAAATCACTTTGTCACATAGTAATGCATCATTTCACATACTGAATTTTTTAAATCTGGGCCTAGAAATCCTTTCTGAGCAAGCAATATCCATTAGGGGGGAAAATTATTCATGTGATTCCAATGCATTATTTATCACTTGATGAAGAAAATGATGTCCTCCTCACTTTGTCATTATTGTTGTCATCTGAAGCCGCACCGCAAAGGGCTAGATCCTCTATTGTCAGAAAGTTCTCCAGCAGCTCTGACAGATAAGTGAGAAATGACTGCAGATTAGATACCGATAGGATTTCAGGTGTGCTCGAAGCAGAAAGGATACAATATTGCATGTCTTCATGGTTCTGTGCTACATGTGTAAGATTGCTTTCTCATGCAGTTCTATGATTTTGTCATTTGCATATCAATCAGCATGTCATGAGAGCTGAGATCGGTGTTCAGGGTCTTCATGTGTTTGTCTTGTAGAATAGATGTGAGCTTATAAACGTCACAGCCACCTAGAAGACTCTTTAGAAGCAAGAGGGTTACAGGATCAAAAATGTAATGCAATCCAGCGACGCTATACACACAATATAGAAACGTTTACATAATTATGTATACACTGTAAGGAAAAGTCTGCAGAAAAACTTAAAGTCCTGGTCATTTTCTGCCAGGACATTATCAATTAAGCATATGAATATTTCCTTTTCTTAACACAGTACATTGTGCCCTATAAAAATATATCAAGCCAAGGCAATCAACAATTTGAGGAAAAATATAAAAAGTAGAGCTGCACCGATACTCAATTTCTCAGCCGATACCAATAGATGATTATTCAGAATAATTTCGGCCGATGCCAATAGTTTGATTTTTCTTATGGAAAAGAAACCTCTCCCAAATAATGCTGCAAACTAGACAGAGAACCCTCTCGTTTGGTACACAATAATGTTGGTTGCAATTATCAACAAAGGTATTATATTAAACAGCTATTTATTTTCAGATATACTAGGCTAATTACACCCAAATAAAAACGTGACATACATGCATCTTAAAAGAGTAGAAACCACTGACACCCACAATAAAAAGCTTCTGCAACAGTCGGACCGCAGTGCAACCTGCAGAAGCAGCGCTGGTTGGGAGCGCAGAAAAGCCAGTGTTGTGTTAACGGTTCCTGCCTCTCTCGTTCTGCTGCTCTCTGACAAAGGGAGCAGATGGAGGCTTTGCAGGTGGGAGAGTCTGGAACTTCTGTTCCCGGGGACGCTGGAGAAATAAAGCTGAATATCGCCCTCGCTGTGAGCTTTGGTACTGATGGTGATAAATGTATACACGCAGACTCTTGCGCAGCCGAACAGATTGACAGACTGGGAATCATTGGAATCATGTTCTTGGAATCTTCTCATCTCATTATACAGGTCAAAACAGGATTTTCATTGAATAATGGCTTACATTTGGAACAGGTCAATTATTTAAATGATTTTGAAGGGTTTTGAGTTCTTTTGGTCCTTGCATCATTATGATGAGTGTCTGTTTGGCATATTTTCTCATTTCCTGTTTCTTACTACCTCACCTTTGTTTGTTACTTTCTGACTTTAAAAATGTTTCTCCCAGTGTAATTAATAATTCATTCAGTGGCTTCTTTGATGTGCTTCTAGAAGCTGTATTTTCTCCTAACCCCTCGATGCCTCCCAACAGTCAATGCTTCACCTTGCACAAAAACCTCTATGCTCTCCATAACAATGACCTCCTTCTCTAAACAGAAATATGATGGGTTATTTATAGACTGATCGGAGTGAACCTTTAGCAGAAAAGACAAACTCTCAGTGGAATTATACATTTGCTGTACAGTAGGCTATGTCTGAGTCACAATATTCAGTGATAACTTGTATTGGTAACAAAGTTCTAACTTAAAGAAATAGTTTGAAAATGTATCGCACCCTGTTCAGTGACATTGGCAAGTTGCATTCTGGAAATCCATCTGGTGGCACCACAGGACATTCAAACTTCCACATATCCAAATGTGACTTTGTTTGGTTGCAAGACATGCACACCAAGGGGGTCAATAACACTCTCTGTTCATCTCAATTCATATTCATCTCAACGGTAGCTGCTCAGCTGGCGCGGACCCCCCAGAAGTGTGCAACTTCTTTTTGAACCAATCATCTGAGCCATAAATGCTACTGTATGTGTCAATCACTCTGGAGCTGCACGATATGCATGGTAACCCTTATGGCACCAGTAACACACAGTCTCAAACACTCCACGAGTAAATATTCTAAGCTGTGATGGAGAAAATAAAAGCCCTTAAAGGGATAGTTCACCCTGAAATGAAAATAAAGCCATCTTTTACTCACCCTACTGTTGTTCCAATGCCCTATGTCCTTCTATCTTTTTCGGACCTCAAAAGCAGAAATTTTAAAAAATAGTCCTGCACGCGCTCCTTCCTATAATGGCAGTGAATAGCGACCAGGCTAAAACATTACAAAAATGATACAAAAGTATCACGTAATGATACAGTGCGACGCGCGCCATATATGGAAAGTGTTCAGGAGGCATACTATAAGGTTTTGCGAGAAAGAAACCGTATTATTCAGTCAAAATACTGAGCTCGGCCGTTACTCTGTGCGCGCTCCTGTGACTGCGTACGAGCCGTCAGCAGCCCTTCACGCAATGTTGTCATGACAACCGGTACACAACATTCACTTCAGGAAGTTTTATTATTAGTATTACTGCATTATTTCTTATCATATACCTTACAGAAAAGACAAGAGTCGCGTTTGTTTCTATTGAGCCTGATTTCTCAAAATGGTGCGTGTCTGTGCTTATACTGGGTGCCATGACAACAGTGTGAGTTATAGTAAGCATGAGCGCCGACGGTTGCTGACGACTCACAGGAGCGCGCACAGAGTAACGGCCGAGTGCATACTAGGGCTGTCACTGACGATTATTTTGGTAATCTAGTAATCGGTCAATTATTTTTGATAATTAATTGAAAAATCTGTTTTTTTTTTTGTGGTAATAAAAATAGACAATAGCCTTTAAAATGACTTAAAATACATACATAATAACAATGTGGCAATAATAATTGGTTCAAATAAAGTATCAAAAGCAAGTAATTATTCAGTTTTATTGAACAACTCTGTTAACTCTTTCGCCGCCAAACACATAATTTTCCGTTATTTGTAAGAAAACGCTTCCCCGCCAAAATGTTCCGTGTTTTCACTGTTATACGGTAGGGGGCGCTATTACACATCTTCTGAAAGAGTACAGAATCTCCTGATCAAAACACATGTGAAGAAGAAGCAGAAATAAGCGACAGCATATGTAATCATATGCATATGTAAAATAACGCTTTCACCAACATTAAACAGCATATAAATATAAGGCAGCGGCTATTTACACTAAGTGAAAATAACATTTTCTTAGCGATAGATGATATTTACACTAAGTGCAAATAGCTGTAGATGCTATTTACTAAGTGAAAATAGGGATATCTTCTATTTACACCATGTAAAAGTAGTAGTAGCTGCAGATAAAGTCCTCCTGTCTGCCTCCTGTTTGTCCTGCTGCCGGCTGTGCTCGCGTGTGCTTTGCTTGTTTTTGAATCTTTATTTGATATCATTCCCTGTTGTTTAAATTGCTAAATATAACTTACCCATCACCATATATTGTCTAATATTGCCTACCACATTAAATCTGACATTGCTAGCTTTTAATCTAAATCACTATCACACGTTAGCATTTCGCTAGCCTGTTAGCTTGCCATCTCTGTCTCTTGTTTTCTGAGTTCATTAAACAACTGTGGTGAGTTGGATTAGTAAATAGACTCCATCAAACAACTGTGGTAAGTTGGATTAATCAACAAATACGGTAAGCCATGTCTTCTTCTCCTGTCATTGTCACTTGCACTGCATGTTTCATGTTTAGTATATCTTTCTCCGTTGGCGAACAGGGCTTCACATGTGATAAATGTAAGGAGATAGTCAGGCTGACGGAGAAGATTTCAGAATTAGAGACACGCATCCAGACTTTATTTGAGAGTAGTGAGAATGTAACAGCTTTAGACACTGCTTTGGATGTGAATAGCTTAGTGAACTCTGTACATTGTTCGGTTCCGGCTGTAGAGCCCGTGCAACAGGGCAACTGGGTGACGGTGAGACGGCATAGTCGTGGATCAAAAAACCACTCTTCCGTTCCGATTAGAACATCAAACAGGTTCTCCCCACTCAGTGACGCACCCACTGAGAATCCTGTTGAAAGTGCCCTAGTTATTGGCGATTCTATTACACGGAACGTGAAAATAGAGACACCAGCCACCATAGTCACATGTTTACCGGGAGCCAGAGCGCCTGACATCAAAGCAAATTTAAAAGTGCTGGCTAATGCTAATCGTAAATTCTCTAAGATTATTATTCACGTCGGCACAAATGATGTTCGACTTCGCCAGTCGGAGATCACCAAAATTAACATTAAAGAGGTGTGTAAACTCGCAAGTACGATGGCAGATGACGTTTTTTGCTCTGGTCCCCTCCCTGTTCGTCGGAGTGATGAGATACTTAGCAGACTATCATCACTCAATGGCTGGTTGTCTAAGTGGTGTCCGCAAAATAACATAGGGTTCATAGACAATTGGAAAAGCTTTTGGGGCAGACCTGACCTGTTGAAAAAAGATGGTATTCATCCTTCCTGGGATGGTGCCGCTCTTCTCTCTAGTAATTTGGCACATAGTCTTAGAGCTAAACCTTGACTAACTGGGACCCAGGTCAGGAAGCAGACGGACTGGCTTACCCGACCGCCTGCTAGCTGTCTCACGTCACAGAAGTCAGATAAATCCCAGCACATAGAGACTCTTTCACCTAGATATTATCACATAGAGACTGTGTCTGTTCCACGAATTAGTAAATACAAAAAACCATCAAAACCATTCAACGGTAAAAATTTAATTGATGTCCAACAAATAAACAACAGGTATAATACAGATGATCAAATGATAAAGCTCGGGCTGCTGAATATTCGATCCCTTTCCTCAAAAGCGCTTATTGTTAATGATATGATTACAGATCATAACCTAGATGTGCTGTGTTTGACAGAAACCTGGCTAAAACCTGACGATTACATTACTTTAAATGAGTCCACCCCCCAAGATTATTGTTATAAACACGAGCCGCGTCTGAAAGGTAAAGGGGGAGGTGTTGCTGTAATTTAT
The DNA here is from genome assembly GCA_039654105.1 of Coreius guichenoti. NCBI lineage: Eukaryota > Metazoa > Chordata > Actinopteri > Cypriniformes > Gobionidae > Coreius > Coreius guichenoti. The sequence continues at coordinate 38,419,439 of CM077173.1, forward strand.
AATAATATCTTCGGTATTACTCACAAGTCTAGTTTCAAATATAATTCCTTTGAAGTTTTGGTGCTTTATATAACGTTATGTAGTGAAATTGACAAATCCCGTTTGACATTTGTGTTGGCTACTGTATACAGGCCACCAGGGCACCATACAGACTTTACCAGAGAATTTGCTGATTTTCTATCAGAGTTAGTACTGGCTGCAGATAAAGTCCTAATTGTTGGTGATTTTAATATCCATGTAGACAATGAAAAAGACGCATTGGGATTGGCATTTAGAGACATTCTAAACTCTATTGGAGTAAGGCAACACAGATATTCATACAACAAAATATTCTGAGGGCCATGAAACCTTTGTGAAAATGATCAAAAACGCTGGCAGTGGCTGGCAACTTTTTTTTAAAAATGCTGGCAGGGAAAGAGTTAAAATACATAATGTAATATACATAATTTAATCATAATCAACTTATGTATATTGTATATTATAACAGATGCATGCAGAGGGCGCCAACGGCCTGGTGATTGTTGTTGTTACACTTTACAGCATGATCATATATTTATTTTTTACATTATTTTTACATTTGTATCATTAGATATTCAAGCAAGTTGAAACCCAATACTTACATTTAAAAGTGTAATCCTGTCGTCACCAGTGCGCAATGAATCCTGGGGTAGACTAGGCCACGAAGGATCTATTGTTGTATCCTTCATTGCCCGTGAAACGAAGGATGCAGTTTGAGGCCGCATTTAAAGGAGCCTTCGAATGTGACACAATCAGCCTTCTAAGGATGCAGCCTCTGAATTGTTTAATATTTGCCAATCAACATTTAATTCAAATGGCCACTTCTTTACAATAGAAATGCTACAGCCATTTGAACAAAAACATGTGGACATCAAAACATGCAAACTCAGAGCGAGGGTTTTATTTTGAAAAGCACAGTGAACAACAGTTCACATATTTAGGAACATATTGATGTATTCTCCTGTGTTGGTATAGATTTATAAATGATTTATGTTACAAATCTGGTGAAATGGCACACAGATGAGCGTTATAAGCAGTGTTGGGCAAGTTACTGAAAATTAGTAATTAGTTACAGTTACTAGTTACTTCTTTTAAAAGTAATTGAATTACCAATTACTGTATATCAAAAGTAATTAGTTACTAGGGAAAGTAACTTTTAAGTTACTTTTATGTCTGCTTTTTAAATGTAAATATGAACAGTACTGAACAGTTAAACACAATAAACATAATTTTTAGACCTATTTATTGTAATCAACAGGGCAACGGGCCTTCAAATCAAGCAGTAGTACGGTGTTTAGTGTGCAACAGCAGCAACGAGCGTTAATGCTCGAAGTAAATGCCTTCCGAAATTCTTTCGAGACGGATTTAAATCCGATCACTCAAACAAACCAATTCAGAAGGTGGTCTGGGATGCATTTCAGGCGAAACTGGACAAGTGTAAATGCATCTGGTTGTTTAAACCACATATGTAAATTTTACTTCTGGCAAATTGTTAAAAAATAAACGTGTGAGAGGGTGTTATAGGCTATGACATGTTGTAGTCAGATATGACGGCACTACTGCAACACGCGTCGCCGCAAATGAGTGAAGCAAACTGCCGCAAGTGAAACTGAAAGTAAGTCTTAGATGCTCAAAAACACAATCATCTTCATTAAAACTAATGAGACTAAATGATCTTACCACTGCTTAGCTCGCTCTTTCTCCTATTGCGGTCTTTGATCTTGAAATTAGCTGATGAATAATGCAGCTCGAATCTGTTGCTTTCCTTGACGTGAACTCCGTTAAATGTGCATATAGCGCGGGAATTGAAGATCGGATTTATATTCATTTTGCGGAGAGGTGTAAGGTAAGACAACCTGCATGTTTTTTATTTTTATTTTTTTATTCGTTTAGATTGCCAGCGCCTACGATCAGCCTACCTCAACTTATCAAAAATGCCTTTTTACTCTGGTGGTGGTGGTGGTGGTGGTGATATTAGGCTAAACATTTAAACTAACATTGTGATGCTTGAAGTGTTTGATATCTATGGATTTTATTGTAGGCAAGACAAGTCAAGTGTTGATTTGAGAGGCTAAAGCGTTGGGTTAACTCACTGTCGGCCGCTGGCTGCTTGGTCGTCACTTTAAAAAATAAAAAATGCTCCAAACATTTTTCTAAATTAACTTAATACAGAAACGAAACGAAATATAACTACTTTGACATTAAAAACAAAACTGAACTATTGTAATGGCTGCAACAATGTGTAATAGGGAGGATAAAAAAAAAAAAAAAAAACATGGGCCGGGCTTGGGCCTTGATTTGAGCTTCTTGTCTGCAAGCGTTCATTTTTCACAAAAGAGAGTAACGTGAGTAACGAATTCATTTAAATTTCAGTAATTGTAATTGCATTACTTGATTAAAAAAAATATTTAGTTACCGCTAAAAGTAGTGGAATTACAGTAACGCGTTACTTTGTAGCGCGCAACCCAAACTCACAGATATATGCAAAGGTATGTAATTTGTTAACCAAGATGCTGAGACGCTCCACGCATGTAAATGATAACAGTGCAACACTTTGCTATGAAACACAAAGCGCCTCAGACTTTATATGCGTTCACAAATGCACATTATTGGAAACCCAAACAAACAGCACAGAGACTGAGTTCATGAGGAGCAGAACGAAGCCGCTCTGAGACGCTGGAAGAAATCTGCATGCATGTAAATAATTAAAGCGTCGCGCTTCACTCTGAAACCTGCAGCGCATATACACTATATTGCCAAAAGTTTTGGGACGCCTGCCTTTACATGCACATGAACTTTAATGACATCCCATTCTTAATCCGTAGGGTTTAATATGGAGTTGGCCCACCCTTTGCAGCTATAACAGCTTCAACTCTTCTGGGAAGGCTTTACACAAGGTTTAGGAGTGTGTTTATGGGAATTTTTGACCATTCTTCTAGAAGCGCATTTGTGAGGTCAGGCACTGATGTTGGACGAGAAGGCCTGGCTCGCAGTCTCCGCTCTTATTCATCCCAAAGGTGTTCTATCGGGTTGAGGTCAGGACTCTGTGCAGGCCAGTCAAGTTCCTCCACACCAAACTCGCTCATCCATGTCTTTATGGACCTTGCTTTGTGCACTGGTGCGCAGTCATGTTGGAACAGGAAGGGGCCATCCCTGTATAAGTTGCAGTGGGTGGTAAAGACGAGAAAAGACGAGAAGTTTTCTATCATCTTGCTGATAACGTTTCTTTAGTCATTCGGCAACCCTGCAGCCTGAACCACTGTAGGCGATCCACCCTTACATCCCCAACCCCACACCATAATCCCCCCTCCACCAAACTTTACACTTGGCACAATGCAGTCAGGCAAGTGCCGTTCTCCTGGCAACCGCCAAACCCAGACTCGTCCATCGGATCGTCCAGACAGAGAAGCGTGATTGGTCACTCCAGAGAACACGTCTCCACTGCTCTAGAGTCCAGTGGCGGCGTGCTTTACCCCACTGCATCCCACGCTTTGCATTGCACTTGGTGATGTAAGGCTTGGATGAGCTGCTTGGCCATGGAAACCCATTTCATGAAGCTCTCTACGCACTGTTCTTGAGCTAATCTGAAGGCCACACGAAGTTTGGAGGTCTGGAGCTATTGACTGCAGAAAGTTGGCGACTTCTGCGCACTGTGCGCCTCAGCATGCGCTGACCCCGCTCTGTGATTTTACGTGACCTACCACTTCCTGGCTGAGTTGCTGGCAATTTGGCGTATTTATTAGACTGAACTGCAGCATTTGTGATTTCACAATAGCACTATGCTGTATTATGCTTCTTTAAAATGCTTTTAAAATATCGTGCAGCCTTAGAAAACTAATAATGCAGTTCATTGATTCTTGTCTGTGGAATGTGCCACTTCCAATCGACAGTAAAAGACGGTAAATTGCAATCAAGGATTTTTAAAATTGAGCACTCAAATTTAGTGCATACAATATCGTGTATGGGGTCAATAATATTCTTTCAATACTTTTATTCAGGACACAAGGACATCAAGGACACATTAAATTGAGCAAACAGTAAAGTGAAGTAAAAAAGATTCTATTTCTAATAAATGCTGTTCTTTTAAACTTTCTATTTATTAGAGAATCCTGAATCCTTTGAGAATCCTTCAACATTGATAATAATCAGATATGTTTAATCAAATCATCATATTAAAATGATTTCTGAGGGATCATGTGACACTGAAGACTGGAGAAATTATGCTGAAAATTCAGCTTTGATCACAGGAATAAATTACACTTTACAGTATATTCACATAGAAAACATTGCATTTCTGGTTGAATTATTCCTTTAATGGAAGCAGTTTTCATGTTTCCCGGTTTTAGAGCTAATCAAACCCTATATCTTATTTTGTTTTCCCTCTCAGGCACTTGGCAGTTATTATACTGCCTATAATAGTCTTGTTTCAGCAAAAGGAAGTTTTGCTTTCCTTTTTATGCAGTGTATGGGAAAATATATCCCATAGTTGTTCTTAATAGTTTGTGTGAAGCCCCAGCCAATCAAATCACTGCTACCATTAAGAGTGATGGATTTATATTTGTTTATCCTCATCAAAAGAACACAAACTGTTCTAAAAAAATCTTACCGTCAAACCTATCTAGAACTACATTTGTGCTTATATTTAAAAATAATGATATAACAACATGAGATGATATGATATGCTGACTAAAGAAAACAAAAATACAAAAATACCACTAAACAAACAATCATAGCTTTACTTCTCTCTTACATTTATGCATGTGGCAGATGATTTGATCCAAGTTGAGTTACGTGTGTGCACCGCCCCGGTCACTCTGGAGTCCTTCGCACATCCCATTGTGCTGCAGTGACTTTGCATGCCTGGCTCTGTACATTAACCTTCAAAACAGCTCTAAATGCTCAATTCTCTGGATGAAAGCGACAATCTGCTCTCCGCAGAAGTGTACGTTGCATTTTTCTGAGGATGCTGGTCTTACTGCACTTTGGTAAGGGTTTCTCTGGGTAACGAGCAATGGCTGAATATCTATCATTTGAATACAAACTAGATTTTTGCATCTAAAGAAAAACGTGCATGGTGTCTGTCTGTGCATGCAACTCTCACCACCACAATTTTGTTGCCAGTGTTGAAAAAAAAATAGTATGTTAAATGACGTGAAATTATTATCATGCAGTAGTTGGTGGTTTATGTCTGTAGCACAAACGGTGAGGGACATTTGGCTTGAGAATGAGCAATAGTGATACTTGCGTCAAAAATACCACAAATTATATCATAATTTTAAAGGGTTAGTTCACTCAAAAATGAAACATTTCCCATAATTTACTCGCCCTCAAGCCATCCTAGGTGTATATGGCTTTCTTCTTTCAGCCAAACACAATCAGAGTTATATTAAATAATGTCCTGGCTCTTCTAAGCTTTATAATGGGAGTGAATGGTACCTTAGATTTTGAAGCCCAAAAAAGTGCATCCATCCATCATAAAAGTAATCCATACGACTCCAGGGGTTAATAAAGGCCTTCTGAAGTGAAGCCATGTGTTTCTGTAAGAAAAATATCCATATTTATAACTTTATAAACTATAATCACTGGCTTCTGGTAACGGCCGTACACGAGTCTAGTTCCAGCGGAAGAGTGACATCTGACCCGACACGTGACGTATTGATGAACGCGGAAGCAAAACAAAACACCGGTCACGAATTAGAAGTCTAAAATGAGAATTTTTAAAGGGAAATGTGGGAGGAGCTTGAGTTTGTTTGAACTGCGAGAGGCACTGACCCTCAGCTGAGCTTACGCTACGCCTACATCATACGTTGGGTCAGAGGTCACTCTTCATATGTCAGGTCAGAGGTCACTCTTCATGTGTCGGGTCAGAGGTCACTCTTCATGTGTCGGGTCAGAGGTCACTTTTCATGTGTCAGGTCAGAGGTCACTCTTCATATGTCAGGTCAGAGGTCACTCGTCATGTGTCAGGTCAGAGGTCACTCTTCATATGTCAGGTCAGAGGTCACTCTTCATGTGTCGGGTCAGAGGTCACTCTTCATATGTCAGGTCAGAGGTCACTCTTCATGTGTCGGGTCAGAGGTCACTCGTCATGTGTCAGGTCACTCGTCATGTGTCGGGTCAGAGGTCACTCTTCATGTGTCGGGTCAGAGGTCACTCTTCATGTGTTGGGTCAGAGGTGTAGGATTGAAAATAATCAAAGATATTTGATATTTGAAATCGAACAAAGAAATTTGCTTTACTGTTTTCAACCCCTCTCTTTCTTATCAGAAGGGCCATTTGGAATTCCTAAAGACAAAGAGATGCTGAAGGCCTGTAGGCCAAATGTGTGTCACACCTTTACAGTGGGGGAAGTTTGGTCTGATTGGTCAGTTTGAATGTCTCACATTAGGGTTTCAGTCACATGGTCAAGGAAGAGATAAAAAGATGTAACTGTTGCTCTGGCTCTTTTTTTAATTCTCTGCCTCTCTTTTATTCTCTCTCTCTCTTGATTCTCTGGCTCTCTCTCTTCTTGGGGACCTTCTCTTTGGCTCTTCTCTTCTTTGCTCTCTTCTTCTCTTTGTCTCTTTCTCTCTCTCTCTCTCCCTCTCTCTCACTTTCTATCCCTCAGGTAACATTCTATTAATGCTGGGTATGATTAATGGTATAAGTTTTTATCATCTCATACATCTATTTTGAAACTATTTTAAGTGTAACCATAACCAGATTTTGTCATTAAATCCTTTCTATTACAAATGATGTGCTAACTAGTTTTGATTTAGTATTGACTTTGAAGTGCTACCTATTGCAATACAATATAGTCACATTATAGCAATGCTCTCCCACATATTTTGCTATTGTAACTGCGCTTATTTCTGTCGTTGGTATAAGTTGCAGTGGGTGGTAAAGACGAGAAATGTACAGTTTTCTACAATCTTGCTGATAACGTTTCTTTAGTCATTCGGCAACCCTGCAGCCTGAACCACTGTAGGCGACCCACCCTTACAGAGGTCACTCGTCATGTGTCAGGTCAGAGGTCATTCTTCATATGTCAGGTCAGAGGTCACTCTTCATGTGTCAGGTCAGAGGTCACTCTTCATATGTCAGGTCAGAGGTCACTCTTCATGTTTCAGGTCAGAGGTCACTCTTCATGTGTCGGGTCAGAGGTCACTCGTCATATGTCAGGTCAGAGGTCACTCGTCATGTGTCAGGTCAGAGGTCACTCTTCATGTTTCAGGTCAGAGGTCACTCTTCATGTGTCGGGTCAGAGGTCACTCGTCATGTGCCAGGTCAGAGGTCACTCTTCATATGTCAGGTCAGAGGTCACTCGTCATGTGTCAGGTCAGAGGTCACTCTTCATGTGTCAGGTCAGAGGTCACTCGTCATGTGTCAGGTCAGAGGTCACTCTTCATGTGTCGGGTCAGAGGTCAGAGGTCAGAGGTCAAGTTCCTCCACACCAAACTCGCTCATCCATGTCTTTATGGACCTTGCTTTGTGCACTGGTGCGCAGTCACGTTGGAACAGGAAGGGGCCATCCCTGTATAAGTTGCAGTGGGTGGTAAAGACGAGAAAAGACGAGAAGTTTTCTATCATCTTGCTGATAACGTTTCTTTAGTCATTCGGCAACCCTGCAGCCTGAACCACTGTAGGCGATCCACCCTTACATCCCCAACCCCACACCATAATCCCCCCTCCACCAAACTTTACACTTGGCACAATGCAGTCAGGCAAGTGCCGTTCTCCTGGCAACCGCCAAACCCAGACTCGTCCATCGGATCGTCCAGACAGAGAAGCGTGATTGGTCACTCCAGAGAACACATCTCCACTGCTCTAGAGTCCAGTGGCGGCGTGCTTTACCCCACTGCATCCCACGCTTTGCATTGCACTTGGTGATGTAAGGCTTGGATGAGCTGCTTGGCCATGGAAACCCATTTCATGAAGCTCTCTACGCACTGTTCTTGAGCTAATCTGAAGGCCACACGAAGTTTGGAGGTCTGGAGCTATTGACTGCAGAAAGTTGGCGACTTCTGCGCACTGTGTGCCTCAGCATGCGCTGACCCCGCTCTGTGATTTTACGTGACCTACCACTTCCTGGCTGAGTTGCTGGCAATTTGGCGTATTTATTAGACTGAATTGCAGCATTTGTGATTTCACAATAGCACTATGCTGTATTATGCTTCTTTAAAATGCTTTTAAATATCGTGCAGCCTTAGAAAACTAATAATGCAGTTCATTGATTCTTGTCTGTGGAATGTGCCACTTCCAATCGACAGTAAAAGACGGTAAATTGCAATCAAGGATTTTTAAAATTGAGCATTCAAATTTAGTGCATACAATATCGTGTATGGGGTCAATAATATTCTTTCAATACTTTTATTCAGGACACAAGGACATCAAGGACACATTAAATTGAGCAAACAGTAAAGTGAAGTAAAAAAAGATTCTATTTCTAATAAATGCTGTTCTTTTAAACTTTCTATTTATTAGAGAATCCTGAATCCTTTGAGAATCCTTCAACATTGATAATAATCAGATATGTTTAATCAAATCATCATATTAAAATGATTTCTGAGGGATCATGTGACACTGAAGACTGGAGAAATTATGCTGAAAATTCAGCAGAGGTCAGAGGTCTTCCGCCAGAACTAGATTTGCGTACAGCCATAACCAGAAGCCAGTGATTATAGTTTATAAAGTTATAAATATGAATATTTTTTATTTACTAGCCTTTATTAACCCCTGGAGCCGTGTGGATATCTTTTATGATGGATGGATGCACTTTTTTGGGCTTCAAAATCTTTTTGAACTTTCACTGTTTTTACTGTATTTTTGATTTAATAAATGCAGCCTTGGTGAGCAGAAGAGACTTCTTCCAAAAAACATAAAACATCAAAATTATTCTAAACTTTTGACAGGTCGTGTATTTAGAAAAAAAAAAAAAAAAACAAGGATAAAAAAAACAAAAACATTTATTCAACAAATGTAAATATCTTACTGTCAGACAAAAATTCAACCTTTAAGTACAATCAACTTGGCTGTGTAAGTAATTTCAACTTAAAACTGACTTAAAAAAAACTTAAAAAATTAAGTTTGAAATGGCTTAACTTATTTTGATGAGTTGAAGTAATGTAAAACCATGCCATTTTTTGCAGTGAAGTTATTATACAGTGTTACTGAGAAAATCTAGTATTTTAAATTTTAAATGATGGGGTCCGAGGGTTGGGTTGAGGGGTTAGAAAAGGGTGACAAACCGTGATCTCTGACACCTCTGAGATCTGCTTCCAAGACTATTAGACGTTCATTAAATATGCATCGATCCACAATTACTTTACACCCTCCTCTAATTGCTTGTAAAACAATGATTAGCTGTGGAATAAATCTCTGACCTGACAGTTCAGGATTGGGCAACATATGGAAATTGTTTGCTGGATTCTGGTGGGCAGCGCAGAAGTTCATTTTTGAGGCAGTCCCAGTCCACTGGATGCACCTGCGAAGCCCTGCTCGCTGACATTGGCAGGTTGCATTCTGGGAATCCATCTGGTGGCACCACAGACAGGAGGAAACCTGCTAATTAGCTCTCTCTGTAAAAGGGCTGGGTCGAAGCGAATTCCCAGCTGTCATTAAACATACTCGGAAAGGGGGAGAAGGAAGAAAAGCACCAGGGATCCAATGCTCTAATTCCTCTTTTTAGAAGAAGAGAAAGCTGAGGATCCGTTTGTGCTTTGCGACGCGCGCTCGATGCGCAGCACCTCTGTGAGTAAAACGCTGCTTCACTGGGATGTGTGTGCTGTAATGAATCGCTTTATTGTCGCTTTGTTCGGCTTTTGAAAGAGGAAAATCCCTTGGCGTCACCTTTGGCACACCTTGTTTTCAAACCCCCGCAGAGCCTCATAGAGACAGAAGGCTTGAAATCACACGAGGCACTAAAGTAGAGCACAAATAACAACAAAATATGCAGAAATAAACATAATAGCTCTCTGATGATTGACTTGCGAAGTGAGGCACGGCAACAAACACACACCATAAGTGACTTCAGTCATTTTGGAGTGAAACATAAAGCCCGGAAACGCTCTGCTTTGGCGATTAAAGCTCACATGCTGAGAATTCTCAATCTCCATTCCCTTGAGCAATTGTGTTTGCACACATGGCCTGCGTGAGCATTCTCATTCAATGATTAAATTACTGTTTTATCCAGGAAACTATAGCAGCCATTCAGATCTAAACGACTCCCGTTGCCCAGTCACAGAGTCGACAACGACTGCTCGGAATTCTAACGCTGATCACCTGGCTGCGTCCGACCAATCAGAGCAGGGTTTGCCTTCGTTCGTGGGGAAACTGAGCAATGAGAATGCTCCCTCAATACAATAAATATAGCAAACATTTACAATGCAGTAAATACAGAACAGAAGAGAAATGAGATGTAACTGCATTCTCTTGAATAGCTACGTATCCAGAAAGAAAGTTATTTGTCAGCATAGTCATTTTTCTTTTTCTCCCTTGTTTATATTAAGGTCATTTCTGGGATTCGGTGCCATTTTTGTCGCCAGAAAAGATCATAAAATGTCGAACAATATCAGTTTTAAACCTGTCTTAGTCATAAATAACACCATTTGAACTCTAAGCATATTGAAGTTAATTAAAAAAATTATTTAAAACATTTTCCAGCATTTTGAATGACCACATATCAGCATTTTTCCCATGTTCCCAGGCCTGTGTAGCCCATTTTAATGATAAATACAACACTTACTATACATGATTTTTTCCATTTTTCCCCATTGTTGGGTATCAGTAATGATTCTCTCTTAAATTTATTTGAACAATTATAACTTATGTTTTTAGCTTGTACCTCAATTAAGTGTCCACCCTGTTATTTTTGACTACTTTCCCTTTAACCTTCATCCTTCCCTCGCAACCTGTAACAAATCAGTCCCTCGCGGGTAAAAATGACCCGAAGCCCTAAACTTACACTCTAAAAAATGCTGGGTTGTTTTAACCCAATTTTGGGTCAAATATGGACAAATCCAACCGTTGGGTTAAAAATGTAATTTAAAAATGTAACCCAGCGACTGGGTTTGTCCATATTTGAACCAAATTTGGGTTGCAACAACCCAGCATTTTTTAGTGTATCCTTTTTTTTTTGGTCCAGAAAGCTTATATAATTTTATTTTTATAATATTTTTTTCTATTTTTTTATGCAATTTGTTTTGGAGATTTTTTTTTTTATTTACCTTTAAATTACTAGATTTGATCAATAAATAATATAATTTAAGCACATTCTTCGCATTCTTTCAACTTCAATCAAATTCAAAATAACTCTCCAATACATGCATAACCCAGCTCAAAATATCTCACATTGGGTCAATTTGGGTGTCTCTTGTGGAAAAAAAAAATATAACATGATATTTCATGACTCTCCACTAGATGGCCTTATAGCTCTATATGGAGCGGATGAGCTGTTCCACTGGGTCCTAAAGCCAGTTACTCTTCAGTATGCATTTAGATACACATGTAGACATTATACAATCATTTTTTGGCAAAGTTTCAGCATTTTTAGTTCTAATTTTGAGCATTTGTTATGTTTTCTATGTATACTGAAGCATTCCTCACATTCCATTCATTCCTACGGGGTCAAATTGACCAATGAGGGAAGGATTTGTTACTAAGGTCTTGGACCACTCCGATGAACACTCAATTTTTATTTTTATTTAAAAAAATAACCCAAATTTCAAAATGACCCAAGGGAAGGATGAGGAGTTGGAAAAATTAAATGACATTATATCATAAAGCTGTCATCACTTCTTTGGAGGGAAAACAACTTGGGCAAGTGAGCGACATACAGTGGGGAGAACAAGTATTTGATACACTGCCGATTTGCAGGTTTGCCCACTTACAAAGCATGTAGAAGTCTGTAATTTTTATCATAGGTACTCTTCAACTGTGAGTGACGGAATCTAAAACAAAAATCCAGAAAATCACATTGTATGATTTTTAAGTAATTAATTTGCATTTTATTGCATGACATAAGTATTTGATACATCAGAAAAGCAGAACTTAATATTTGGTACAGAAACCTTTGTTTGCAATTACAGAGATCATACGTTTCCTGTAGTTCTTGACCAGGTTTGCACACACTGCAGCAGGGATTTTGGCCCACTCCTCCATACAGACCTTCTCCAGATCCTTCAGGTTTCGGGGCTGTCGCTGGACAATACGGACTTTCAGCTCCCTCCAAAGATTTTCTATTGGGTTCAGGTCTGGAGACTGGCTAGGCCACTCCAGGACCTTGAGATGCTTCTTACGGAGCCACTCCTTAGTTGCCCTGGCTGTGTGTTTCGGGTCGTTGTCATGCTGGAAGACCCAGCCACGACCCATCTTCAATGCTCTTACTGAGGGAAGGAGGTTGTTGGCCAAGATCTCGCGATACATGGCCCCATCCATCCTCCCCTCAATACGGTGCAGTCGTCCTGTCCCCTTTGCAGAAAAGCATCCCCAAAGAGTGTTTCCACCTCCATGCTTCACGGTTGGGATGGTGTACTTGGGGTGGTACTCATCCTTCTTCTTCCTCCAAACACGGCAAGTGGAGTTTAGACCAAAAAGCTCTATTTTTGTCTCATCAGACCACATGACCTTCTCCCATTCCTCCTCTGGATCATCCAGATGGTCATTGGCAAACTTCAGACGGGCCTGGACATACGCTGGCTTGAGCAGGGGGACCTTGCGTGCGCTGCAGGATTTTAATCCATGACGGCGTAGTGTGTTACTAATGGTTTTCTTTGAGACTGTGGTCCCAGCTCTCTTCAGGTCATTGACCAGGTCCTGCCGTGTAGTTCTGGGCTGATCCCTCACCTTCCTCATGATCATTGATGCCCCACGAGGTGAGATCTTGCATGGTGCCCCAGACCGAGGGAGATTGACCGTCATCTTGAACTTCTTCCATTTTCTAATAATTGCGCCAACAGTTGTTGCCTTCTCACCAAGCTGCTTGCCTATTGTCCTGTAGCCCATCCCAGCCTTGTGCAGGTCTACAATTTTATCCCTGATGTCCTTACACAGCTCTCTGGTCTTGGCCATTGTGGAGAGGTTGGAGTCTGTTTGATTGAGTGTGTGGACAGGTGTCTTTTATACAGGTAACGAGTTCAAACAGGTGCAGTTAATACAGGTAATGAGTGGAGAACAGGAGGGCTTCTTAAAGAAAAACTAACAGGTCTGTGAGAGCCGGAATTCTTACTGGTTGGTAGGTGATCAAATACTTATGTCATGCAATAAAATGCAAATTATTTTTTTAAAAATCATACAATGTGATTTTCGGGATTTTTGTTTTAGATTCCTTCACTCACAGTTGAAGAGTACCTATGATAAAAATTACAGACCTCTACATGCTTTGTAAGTGGGCAAACCTGCAAAATCGGCAGTGTATCAAATACTTGTTCTCCCCACTGTACTTGATTATTTTAACTGTCAATTTTTACCAATTTTATCTTTCAAATTTGATGTGGTCAACGTTAGTACATCCACCCTGTTAAGGGAACTATGAAAAAAGTTAGGAGAAAAATCATATTTTTAAAATGACCATGCAGTTCTTCATTTGATAAACCTTCTATGTTAGCTTGTTTTTGCTCAGACATGGTGCAGTGGCTGATTTTAGATCAGAATGTCCACCCGGTTATATCTGAAGAGCTGTACATAGTGACTGAGAAAGTAGAGCATTTCAAGTTCTTTGGCAATGTTTTACATATTGTTGCCCATCTAAATCCAGTTCAAAATAAAGTACAATTGTAACTGGTTGTACGTGAGCGATAGGAAATCATCCATCCATCCGTTCTTTACTTACTTGTCCACTCTGTTAGACTTTTTTTTTTTACAATAATTTTATAAAATCTGCAAAAAAACCCCACACTAATCAGTCACAATGAATATGTACTAGAGTTTTAATAATGTAGTACTTCAAAAAGTAAACAAAAATGTCTTTTAGGCTTTTGTATCTGGCCGTAACATTTTAGATCTTCCATTTCATTTATTTTGCTTAATAAATGGTTACATTTATTTACCCGAGCTTGACCAGAATATTGTTTTCAAATGTTTTACATCACTCTATCATGGTTACACAAAAATTTCACAAGATTTTGACTTTCTACATTTTATGATGGCCAAAAGGCACCGAATACCACCGGTAACACTTTATTTTAGGGTCCAATTCTCATTATTAGTTGCTTATTAGCATGCATATTACTAGCATATTGTCTGTTTATTAGTACTTATAAAGCACATATTAATGCCTTATTCTGCATGTCTCTACATCCCTTACTCCTACCTAATACCTAAACTTAAACGCTACAAAAACTACCTTACTAACTATTAATAAGCAGTTTATTGAGGCAAAAGTCACAGTTAATAGTGAATGTGTTCCCCATACTGAAGTGTTACCGAATTACCCATTTATAATGTACATATTTCTGCTGTCTTCATTAGAAAGTTGTCATAAGATCTATAACTAGATGCATAATACATACAAATGGGTTGGGGCAAGTTGTCACATTAGTTTTACATGTTGTTGTTTTCTAAAGTTCATTCATTATAATTTTTGCTGCCCAAAACAAAGATTTGGCTTGATTACACCCCCCACTATAAGAACTGGTCTATATAGAAATTGCTTTTCCAAAAGAAACCATGAAAACGTTTCCTGTGAAGTGTTACAGCTGGCCCCGGGCTCCCCTATAAAGCACACATCAATTAGTCCCGATGAGATTGCTTTAGTGTTTGTGTTATTTTGCTATTCTGTTTTTTTATATTGCCTTATTGGTTTTATATTGTGGAAATGCAATTCACATAATTCAATAGCAAAAAGCTCTGTATAGATGTCCTGGAAAGCGGGGTTACTCACACACCCTCTCTCTCCTCTCCTGCACGCGGCTTGTGTGTGTGCGCTTTTGGTTTCCTAGTAACCCCGCGCCTGTGCTGGCGTTCCCGAACACTCAAGCGTGTCCGCGCAGCGCGCACTCGTGAAGCTCGTGTGGAGAGCTCACGAACACGCAAGGACCAGAGCATCAGGATCATACACGCAGGAAAAACACGAGAATGTGACTGGAGTGTAAAGGATGAAGGATGCGTTCTCTGGAAAAGGTCACACGAAATGCGTGAAGAGCAGCGGGAGGAAATCCTAACGCAACTGCAACGGATTACCATTAACACACACGCATCAAGGCTTTTTTGAGGGAACGGGAATACCAGGAATGGGGGATTTGATATTTCACCAAAGCAGGTGAGTTGTGTATGAGGATAATGGTTGTTTATGAGGATAAGTTATTAGTCACCATACGCGGCGCGGACCGCTATGTGTCCTATCACAAGATCTCTTGTGTCAGGATTGCCATTTAACAATTCGGTGAACTTAAGTGTTTCTTGTGTCTGCGGTGTGGAGATGTGCGGTTCTGATGAAGAATAGCTGAACTAGGCAGGCTGCGATGCTGGTAAAAGTAACAGGAGGTGAGGATGAGGATCTCTTGCACTTGTTACACCCCATCTGCACTGCAAGCGCGCGACGCGACAAAACTAGAACGCCCCCCCACCACCCCCCCCCCCCAAAAAAACGCGCGGCGTTCTAGTTGCGTCGCGTCGCGTCGCGTACCGGCGCTCGCCAAATAAAAAAGTCTTTGATTGGTCTACTTGGGATCCCATCCGCAACCTCGAAAGACGCGTCGCGCGCTAGGGGTCTGCACGGCTGCGTTGATTTGAATAGTTTTGTCGCGTCGCGTCTTCCATGATGCGCTCATGTTACGCGTGGATTCCATTACGAGCTGATGATTTATCTTCAGACTTTGAGACTACTCTAAATTTAATGTCGATATTTTACAGTTAATTCACAATTATGTGGACATATTGAATAGAATACAATTCTGTGTTTTTAGAAGTGTTACATGCAATATGTGCACATATACATATAAATACAGCATGCCTATTTTATTATTATTATTTTTTTTTTTTCAATATAATTTACATAAGGGAAAGTGTATATCTTGGGTCTGTATCTGGTCACCATTTCCTTTAGGTTGCTTTTTTAATTTAAAGTTTCAAATGGTCCTGCTGTGTGACAAATAAGTACAAATATGCCATGTAGCATCAACTAATATGAGCTCTGCATGTGTAGAAATGATAGAAGAATTTGAGAAAATGTCGTTTGAAATAGTTTTAAGCGTGTCACATTTACTAGCTGTTACACACATTCAACAAATGCTTAATGTTAGGTTGCTTCATATGAGGAAAAAAAATACTGCATTATTGAATAATGACGTTAAACCGGCTGGTGTTAGTGCCACTCATACTTTCAATTAAGACAGGCCTGATTGGCAAGTTTACCATTTAAGACTGTCAAACTGTGGTTTAAAAGACTTGGGAGATGATTTGCAGTGAATTGCAAAAGCAAAGAGAGAGAGAGAGAGAGAGAGACAGAGAGAGAGAGACAGAGAGAGAGACAGAGAGAGAGAGAGAGAGAGAGAGAGAGAGAGAGAGAGAGAGAGATGTGCCTTGGAGTTGTCATGGTGATTTGGTGAATAAGCAATTGTCCGTAAAGGCGACGCATTAAAAGGGTTTGCTGTTGCCATTCCCTATCAGTGAAGAGCATATTTCAGCTCGGGTTAGAGTCGAGTTTGGGTTCGGCTTATTTCGTAGTGAGACAATACACTCAGTTTAAGTGATTGTGATTGGTGGAAGTGAGCCTGGAAGTGGATGGTATCTCCAAAGAAAGCCTAATTCCATAGCCCTGCCATTCACGCTAGTTTATCCTGTGTTTTTACGCAGAGAACCTGTTTATGTGCTCTGGCATTTAGTGTCTTGACGGATTATGCACGCTCCTGCTTTTGAATTTCCTCCCTCTCCCAATGTCTTTATTGGTATTTTGGCCTCGTAGACTGGTATTTTTGAAGTAGCCGCTGATTTTAATCCATTCTGAATGACACATCCGAGTGCTGAGCGCTTTGTGAGGTCTGCTTTAATGTTAAGGAAACAAGTTGTTAGAAATATGCTGGTCTTTTTCATACAGACCAGATAAATCCAGAACAACTGTAGCAATTTATTTCTTACTTTTAGCTCTATTGCATTTTTGGTTACACGTTAGTATGGGGAACACATATTCACTATTAACTATGACTTTTGCCTCCATAAACTCCTAATTTACTGCTTAGTAATAGTTAGTAAGGTAGTTGTTAGGTTTAGGTATTGGGTAGGATTAAGGGATGTAGAATAAGGTCATGCATTGTTCTGTATCTTGTAAAAAAATATCTAAGCATGCTTTAAACTAGATAAATGCACAATAAAAGAAAAATGCATAAGATAGTAATACTGGTTTTCAGGGAATATCTTGAATTATGTTATTTTTCTTATCCTGCTGGCAAATAGTTTGGCAATAAATGCCATTATATAATATAACACGTATTCTCTTAAAAAAGTCTTAAAGGGATAGTTCACCTAAAAATTAATATTCTGTCATCATTTACTCACCCTCATGTTGTTCCAAACCTGTATGAGCTTCTTTCTTCTGCTGAACACAAAAGAAGATATTTTGAAAAATGTTGGTAACCAGACAGTTGTTGGACCCCATTGACTTCCATAGTATTCCCATAATATGGAAGTCAATGGAAGAAATTCAGCTTGAGGGTGAGTAAATTATGACAGAATTTTCATCTTTGGGGGAACTATCCCTTTAATATCTTATGCAGTTTGGTTTATAGAGTTTAATTGATCCTATTTCAAAGATATTTAGATATTTTTGTAAGGCAGCAGCTGTTTACACTAAGTGAAAATAGTGATAGATTCTATTTACACTGTAGAAATAGCAGTATTTTCTTTGCAATAAGTGATAAATAGTGACAGATACTATTTGCACCTCAGTGTTGCTGTACATTTAATGGTATGCAATAATAACAGAGTGTAAATTATTATATTTATTAAAATTATTAAATGGATGCCGCCTTATTGAGACAGTAAAGTCCTCCCTACCCCTAACCCTAAACACTTTATTATTAAACACACGCTAGACACTTTTTTCCACTTTTTGAATATTTTCTTCATTGTTATTGAAAATAAATACCTTTCCGATCTGATATGTGATGGGAAAAGGGAGTAGAGCGAGTTCGAGAGGTGGATTTGAACTCGGGTAGATTTGCGTCAGATGGTTCACCTCTACACTATTTCTGCTGTTGACAATGCAGCGGCTTCCGTAATTTTGTCTGGCCCAATCAGACGCCAGTGGGCGGAGTTAGTGTTAATTGCCTCTGCCAACAAGACAGGCTAATTACACTTAGTGTAAATAGACACTCCGTTTTTTAAAAAAATGACAAAAAATGCTGCTTTTTGCTGTTAACTATGATGTTCTCGGATCAACGACAATTCAATTGTAGGTTATTGGTAGGATTTGAGCATTCACATGCTCATGAATCTTTTATGGGTTGTTAATGGCTTTTGTTGGAATTACATTTGGGTTATTTGCCAGGAAAATGTCCCATTTGGCAAAATCGCTGTCACCCACCTTTCCCACAGTTTGATGTAAAAGGATCAAAGAGATTTAGCTTCATTGTCAATACATCTTGAATATGCTATACTGCAACAAATCATTGCTAGCTACTGGGTTTTCCTGTCTTTATTGTTACTACAATTTTCCATACACTGGATGATGGGAACGCTTTGATGTCACGCTTGAAAACAGAAAACAAGAAAAGCCCCATAGCATCAATCCCGCTGCCGTAGTCTTTCTCTGTTAGATCAAATCAGGTGATCTGTTCTCCGAGTCACCTTTACTGACCTCTGTGGTTGAGAAACACTGGACTATTGCCATCGCTCAGATGAAGGTCACTCAGAAGACAGTCATTCATCTGCCTCTGTGTCTGAACGCAAAAACACTGCAGAAGCTGCAAGAGAACTGAAAGCAAGCTGATGTGGTTTTCTGTGTCAGTTTACCTGCTGAATGTGAACCGACTGAATATCTTGTTAAAGTCTTTTCAGGGATGAGAAAAAACATTTGTCTTGCAAAAGTTTTTTCATTCCAGACAGACACTGAGGGCTTACGTTTAAAAGCAAAGGGTGAGTCATGAAAATATCACATTTGGCCCAAAAATCTGAAGAAAAAAATGAAATTATATTTTGCATAACAGAAAATGAAGCCTATTGTTAGGATCTTACTTGTACATGGGAAGAATCATCTTCACTACAAAGGCACCCAACAATTGTGTGTTCAAAATATTGATAGAGAATATGCTGCCCATTTCTCTTGCAAAACATATTGTAATCAAGTTAAGTCAAGTGTTGCTTATCTACGATCCTACGTGAACACAGCGCCTATATGCTTTAAACTATTTTAAAATGGATAAGTTCCTTTTTTTTGCACACCAGCCCAGCAGTGATGCATACACATCAGCGTAAATAGCAGAAGAAGATAATAGGCTTGATTTTACAGATCATTTCAACTTCCATATTCCCTTTGCTTTCATTCAGAGCTGAATTTAATGGCAGTCTGCAGGGATGTGAGCTGCCCTTGCCATCTGAAAGCACTGCTGGTGTGCACTCGGTACAATAGTGGTTTAACTTGCACGTGAATGCATTTGTATAAAGCACACACGCATGCACACGCTTAATAGCCATTGCAAATATTTAATGTCGAGCGGTAAATCTTGCACACACGTCATTCAAAATGTCTCCTTGTGTCCTCTACAAAACCCCTGAGATTTTCTGTCAGTCAGACAGATCAGTCCAGGCTTATTTCAACGAGAAAGATTTAGGCATTTGTTGGATGCAACAAAACAATTTGCCAACTAGTGACTAGGAGTGTGTTTTGATTAAAGGCTAAAATGGAAAAGTCCTGTTGAAAAGATGAGCCTACATTTCCACTTCATATCGGTCTCTTGGCAAGCGAGATGCCACTAAAAAGCAACAGGAATGGAATCTAAATGTTCTCGGCCTGCATTCCTCTGACCTTGTCTCAAAAGATCTCTTATACTCTCATAAAGCAGACTAAAGCACTGCACTTCCCAAAAGGACAAGGACGCCTTTATTCCAGGCTCCTTATTTCTGTTCTATTTACCAAAGAGTAGGACAAATGACCTTGCATTAGCTATTTTGTAGTGTTATACAAATGTGGAGGTTCTGCTTTTGTTCAAACGCCTGACATGACTGCTGGTTGTGAGGTGCGTCGAAAGTGCGAGGTTACGGAGAAAACAATCAAGTATAGGACAGAAATTGAAGTGTCACTTAAAATGTTAATTGCATCTCCTGTTGTGCACTAATTTGCCTCTGAATTAACAGAGGAACGACGTACTGTATACATTTTTTTTATTAATATTTATCTGATTGGATCATATTACGGTTTTTGAGTCACGGATCGAAAACATTTTCGGATCCGCAAAAAACTAAATTGCAAATGTAAATGCTTTCCATTTATTACTTAAAGCTCACTTTAAGTACTTCAATACCACATCAAAAACTACTAGCCTATCTAATAAAGTTCAAATATTATTAAAGACAAGTGAACAGTCAGTAAAAAATAAGAACGAATACACTAATTACAAGCATAGAATAGATAAATACACTATAACAAGGTCTAACTGTAGTATTCAGGTATAGAAATGTAATTATTAGGCCTAAATGTGAAATAATATACTGTTCTCTGTATACATTTAATAGAGATTGATCTTTGTTAAAGCTGTGTTTTATTGTTTGATTAACATTAATGACAAAAACAGCAGTGGGTATTTATAAGCTGCTGTCTCTTTAAGACCGAATGCACGGATCCAATATAATGACACACATACGATTTATTTCTCAACTCTTTACGTTCACTTAAAGGGATAGTTCACCCAGTGAAAGTTTTTTTCATCATTTATTCACCCTCATATTGTTCCAAACCTATATGAGTTTCTTGAGTATATTTTGAAGAATATGGATAACCAGGCAGTTGACGGTAGCCATTGACTTCCATAGTATTTTTTTCCTAATATGGAAGTCAGTGGCTACGTCAAATGTCTGTTTACCAATATTCTTTAAAATATCTTCTTTTGTGTTCAGCAGAAGAAAGAAACTCATGCAGGTTTGGAACAACTTGAGTGTTATTTTTGGGTGAACTGTCCCTTTAAGACATAACCGACTGCATTTACGAGAATATTTGCAGCGGCTGGTATATTTTTACATAATTTTGTGTCCATTCAAGTGCAAGGAGATGTGAAAGAGGAATCAATTCAGTGTGTGTGTGCGTGCTTCGAGTGTGTGTGGCTGTGTGCACAGATAACAGGTTGTGAGTACCAAATTGAGTTCTCTTTCGCCTCTTCTTGCGCTGGAATGGTTTAAAATTGCTTGAATGTGTAAATTGGTAAGATAAAACATGTGCAAATGATACATTTTCACTTTTATGGCACTTAAACATTGCAATTAATTCATGAATCACATGCGTGCCGAACCGTGGGGCCTGGTCCGTACGGATCATGGATCAACTACAATCCATTTCACCACCACACACACACACACAGCAAATCTGGTCTGCAATATGATTGGATGAGCCAAATATTATATTATAGAACATTGTAAAATGTTAGCATTTTACTATTCTTAGAAAAAGTGAAGAAACATATTCCCTCAAAAGTCAGTGTATTTAAGCTGTACTACTTTATAGTTAACTTAGTCAGAATTTATATAAACTTTTTTGTCTTAAAATCATTAATTATTAGACATATAAATTATTATTATTATTATTATTATTATTATTATTATTATTATTATTATTATATTATATGAATATTATTATGCACCAGGTTGCTAGAAAATATACAGTTAATCCAATGAAATATTCATTGGGGAAATAATTGTTTATTGTTTATTTATTAATACATTAAAATGTAATCTTCTCAGATTGCTGTTTTTTTATGAATTTTTTATGAATGCAATGTACAGAACAAGAGATTAAGGGTGTTGTACACACTTGTACTATACACCACTTTAATGTGGTAAAATCACTGTAATGACAGAAGTTTTTATTCTAAGAATGTGGAATACATATTGAGTATTTAATATTTTTACAAATATTCACAGAATATTGAAACTGTATACTGTGGAAAGAGAATATTGATTGCATCATCATTTAGTTCAATTAGTTTAGTCATTATACCACATAAAACTCAAAGAGCAGCGCTAGAGGAGACCTTAAATCAGTATGACAGCATATTACACACAGTGGCACTGAGAGCCTCTTATTGGTTGTTTCATGCTTAGAAGAGACGGCTCTAAAAATGCATCATGCTCCATCTATCCGAGAGAGAGTGAGAGAGGAACAAATAAACTAAGAAAACAGGAGCTAGAGGACAAGAGAGATGGAGACAGTTCCATAATGGCAGCATTGTGTGTGTATATACGTATTGTGATGGCAGCCACCAGGGTGAAGAGGTTGAGCTTGTGTTTTATATATTTATATATTTGATGTTAAGGACAGCACAGACATTGTGCTCTGGAGTTCTTTGGATAAATGAACAGAGATAAGGC
This sequence comes from Coreius guichenoti, assembly GCA_039654105.1. Classification (NCBI taxonomy): domain Eukaryota; kingdom Metazoa; phylum Chordata; class Actinopteri; order Cypriniformes; family Gobionidae; genus Coreius; species Coreius guichenoti. The sequence goes on from CM077173.1 coordinate 38,441,945, forward strand.
CTCGCGAGGCAGTTCCCAGAGGCTATCATTGATTCCTCAGGGCAGCCTTTTAAGAAGCTTAGTAAAAGCTGCTAGCAGGAAGAGCATGTAGAATAGAGCAAATGGGCCACATCTGAACGCCTCCATCAACCTATATGTGGGTCACGACCACTAGGGATTTAATAGCAGTTCTTTTCTTCATCCTTTTGTTAATTTCATAAGGCCGTAATGGGTAGCACACTGTAACAAAAATCCTGTTCAATTTACAGTTCAGAACCGGCTGCTGTGGTTACTAGAAATTCAGTGCATGAGAATGTTTCAGGCATTGTGTATATTATATATTTCACAGCTCATAATGCATTCCATTAGCTAAAATAATGTTAATATGCCATCCTTCTTGAACTAGTAAAACATTTAGATTCTGTATTTAAACATTTCTGATTATTTCCCCCCCGTGAACCATGTCTAAACACAAAACACACATCACACTCCATAATGCAATAATAAATATAAAGTAAAAACATAACATGTTACAAAAATAAGAAAAATAAGAAAAAAAAAACATAACTAAATAGACTTCTGGTAAACATGGGGCATTTCTTAACATATTCAATTATATTAAAATGTATGTCAATCTACATAAATGTCTACTTGATTCTAAGTGAAATTCATTATAATTAATACATTTTAAAAAAATGTATAAACCAGGGCAATTTTGCAAACTTAGCGACTTTTCAAAGCCCTTTTTTGACTAGCAACACATTTTTGGACTGCTGTGTAACATAGTCGGTCACTATATCATATCAAAGTACACAGAGAAAAAGGGTGTCAATATTGTACCTTTAGGGGTACAACAGCTTGTCGCTGGGGCAGTACCCTTAAAAGGACATCTTTGTACCTTTTTTACCACAAAAAGGTTCATAGTAGTACCTTAAGGTACGTATTTGTACTCTAAGGTACTAATATGCACGTTTTAGGAGTAAAAAAGGTACAAATATGTCCTTTTAAGGGTACTGCCCCAGCGACAAGCTGTTGTACCCCTAAAGGTACAATTTTGACACCCTTTTGTAAATGTGAACAGCTTTATTGGACATTCGATATATTATTAAAATACAGTATGTGGGCACAGGTTAGGAGAGAAAACAGATGTAAAGTTTTGACAGTTTGGCACATAACGTCATCTAGTGACATTTTAGTAACTTTTTGAGTAACTTTTTTTGAGTAACTTTAGCTACTTTCCATTGAAAATAGTTGGCAAAGCTGAACCAGGGAGGAAAAAAACTTAATTTCCCAGAATGCTGTAATTCAAACTTCAAAGAGAACCAGTTCTTCAATTCTTTGAATTTTGCCTAACCTGGAAAGAGACAAAAGAAGTAAAGAATGTGTGATGTAAGTGTAATTCTGAAGACTTGACTATGTATGTGTAACCGGTCCTACTCAACCCGCTCCGAGCGTGATTCGAACCTGCGTGGGAGGTGTGGGAGGCGGGCGAGCTAACAAGGTCGCTAAAGATCGCAGCCGCTAGCGTGCCAGGGGAGTGAGGTTTACACGCACAGCTCTTACAGGCCTAGGTCTGTTACACTCACCCCCCTACACCTCACTCCCATCTGGGTCACGGCACCAAATGTAACCAGTCCTACTCAACCTGCTCCGAGGACAATTCAAACCAGGGTCTCCGGCTAAAGACCGCAGCCGTTAGTGTAACCCCTCCTGTTCGCACTGCCCGCTCCAAGCGGGACTCGAACTCGGGTCCGCCGGCATGAGAGTCGGACACTCTAACACTCTAACCTCTAGTGTCAGTCGCTAGCGCGCCTCTTGAGGCCAGGGGTGTGAGGTTTCTACGCACAGCTCTTACTGGCCTACGTTACACTCAACCCCCAAACCTCACTCCCATCCGGGTCACGGCACCAAATGTAACCAGTCCTACTCAACCCACTCCGAGCGGGATTCGTACCGGGGTCTCCGGCGTGGGAGGTGGCCGCTAAATAGGACGCTAAAGACCGCAGCCGCTAGCATCAGTCACTAGTGCGCCTCTTGAGATCAGGGGAGTGAGGTTTACACGCACATATCTTACTGGCCTACGTCCATTATATATGTGACACAAATGTACGTGATGGGTTTTAACCTAGGCAAAGCGTTTTAAAGGCTCCAGTGTTTCAGATCTGTCGCTGGGGTCAGACTGTTATTATTTCACGTCATCTTTTCTGTTCACAGTTTTAAACCAAGGTCAACTTGTACCTATAACCCATTATTGAGTAATTAACATACACAAGTCTCCAAACCTTGTCAAATAACGGCTGAAAGTAGAAGGTCAGGCCGTGCTGAAACACGGTGGGCTTGTGAAGTGGAAAGCAGGGTGATAAATGAGAGCGTTCTGCCTTGTGTTTGGACGAAGCGCATGTTAGCAGTTTTAGATGTTTGGAATCTGGGCTGCGGTAATGCTGCAGATTATTGAAGTCTCTCCAGCTTCGGTCAGCCAGACCATTTGCTCCAGGGTTAGAGAGTGCAGAGAGATGCATGCTGCTTGGTTTGCAGTGGGCAGCAGGGTTACCCAACACATCAAGCCCTCGCTCCATCACATACAGAGACTGTTTACTGAACACTAACTCAGCTGTGATAGAAGTGGGAGGGTGAGACCTTTGAAGTAAATATGTGTTAAAATAACCCATGATTCCATCTGCATTAAGGGGGTTTATGTGACGTACTTATAGCATTAGGTGGGTTGATGTTTGTCAGATGATCTGACTTCTTACTTGTATGTCACTATTACTATTTCTCACACATACACAGTAAAAAATGATCTATTATTTAACAGGAAAAGACTACAATAATGATACAGTAAAAACCTGTTAATTGCTTAATGGTAAATTCCCTTACTATACCCCTGACTAAAATCCAGCATATGCTGGTTAGGTATGTTTTGAAGCATGGCAGCTGGTTTAAGCTGGTCCTTAGCTGGTCATGAGCTGGTTTAAGATGGTCAAGTGCTGGTCCTAAGAAACTAGCTTCAGCTCAGGGCCATCTTATAACCAGCTCAGGACCAGTTTAAACCAGCTCAGGACCATCTTAAACCAGCTCAGGACAAGCTTATAACCATCTTAAACCAGCTCAGGACCAGCTTAAACCAGCTCAGGGCCAGTTTAAAACCAGCTCAGGACCATCTTATAACCAGCTCAGGACCATCTTAAACCAGCTCAGGACCAGTTTATAACCAGCTCAGGACCAGTTTAAAACCAGCTCAGGACCAGCTTATAACCATTTTAGGACCAGCTTAAACTAACTCAGGACCAGTTTATAACCAGCTCAGGACCAGCTTAAACCAGCTCAGGACCAGTTTAAACCAGCTCAGGACCAGCTTATAATCAGCTCAGGACCATTTTAAAATCAGCTCAGGACCATCTTAAACCAGCTCAGGACCAGTTTATAACCAGCTCAGGACCAGCTTAAACCAGCTCAGGACCAGCTTATAACCAGTTCAGGACCATATTAAACCAGCTCAGGACCAGTTTATAACCAGCTTAAACCAGCTCAGGACCATCTTATAACCAGCTCGGCACCAGCCTAAACCAGCTCAGGACCATCTTAAACCAGCTCAAGACCAGCTTAAACCAGCTCAGGACCAGTTTATAATCAGCTCAGGACCATCTTAAACCAGCTCAGGACCATCTTAAACCAGCTCAGGACCAGATTAAACCAGCTCAGGACAAGTTTATAACCATCTTAAACCAGCTCAGGACCATCTTAAACCAGCTCAGGGCCAGTTTAAAACCAGCTCAGGACCATCTTATAACCAGCTCAGGATCAGCTTAAAACCAGCTCAGGACCAGCTTAAACCAGCTCATGAACAACCAAGGACCAGCATAAACCAGCTCAAACCAGCTGTCATGCTTCAAAACATACCTAACCAGCATATGCTGTTTTTTTAACAATAAACGGGATATTTAATGTAATTTTACAGTTTTTGGAAGTGAAAAACAACAAGTCATAAAATTTATAGTGAAAATCCATAAATTGACATTCCCAGAATTCCCTGTGTGGCAGATCACATTTGAAATAATTATGTTTTTAGTTTTTTGTACATTAAGTGTTTGTGTTACATCTTATGTGTCACATCTGTTTTAGGCTTTTATGTCTTTTATTTTAATATTTGTCACAGTTTTGTCATGTTGCCCCATGTGGTCTTGTCATGTGCTCCCTTTGCTTCATGTGTTTTGTTACTCACAGGTGTATCTTGTTTAGCATTAGTCTTTTTGTATTTATAGCACTCTTGTTCCCATTGTCTTTTGTCTAGCATTGTTTATGTAATGTGCTGATGGTGAGTCTTTGTTTTCTGGTTTGTGGTCATAAGTCAAGGCACTGTCTGGTTCTGTTTATCTATGTTTGTTTAAATGAACTGCACATGGGTTCTCACTTCAGCTCGTCTTCAGTGGACTGTTCGTTACAGAATGTTGTTAAATGAATTGCATTATTTCAGTGTTTGTGTGTATGCCATTGTGTGTACCTTCTATGTATTTGTATTAGTATTTACCTCAGCTTGTGGGAAAGATAATTGTGATGAGCTTTGATTTCTCCTTAGCACTTGTGTTTTTAAGGTGGTTGTCAGTATGTTATAATGGTACGAATCAGATTTTAGTGCTTCAGTTGGTATATTAACATTATATCAATTAATGAAATATGGGTTTTTTTACTGTAAATGTGAGTTAAATCTGTAAAACATTTACCGAATTAATCTCTCGATGCCCAACAAAACACTCAGGTGACTTTGCCTCAGCAGAGGCTGTGATTGGGTAACTGGCCTAACCAGCAGACCAATGGCATCTCAGCATCTGAAATGTTGGTTTTGGTGGCTCTGAAACGCCTGAGTCAAAGTCTGTGATCAGAATGATTTGGTTTAATTCCTCCAGAAGCGTCTCACATGATTGCGTTCCCAAACGCCAGCATCCCAACACAAGAGAACATTTATTATGTTTCGCCTGACACTCTGAGACGACACTCATTTATGATGGAGGGAAAAGAGCCCGATTGTAGAAACTGACATTTTTATTACAGATATTTTGCACCAATTTCCCAGGAAGTGACGATTTTGTTCTGTTGAGCACATGGGATGAAAAAAAAATTATGCAATATTCCAGTTACTTAAATTCACAACTTTGGATGGAAACATAGCTAATCACTCAACATAGTAACCACAGTGCTTGTATTGTATTCAGATATTGTAGAAATCTAGTATTATGAATAACTTTTTGACCTTTAGTATGACCTGTAGACTTTATTCAATCAAGTGCACACCATCTAATCTCCATTCATATGATGACATTAATATTTAAATGTTTGATGTTCCTTCTAGATTCCCAGAGATGAACACGTAGAACCTCAGCTGCATGATAACTCGCTTCACTTCCACATGCAATATTCATGCATTTTGACACTGACCCTAATTCTATCCCACTATGACATCAATTTTGACTACATATATTTTACTTAAGTACATGTACAGGGTCATTCCATCTCAGGTGGTCCAAAAATTGTAAAGCTGGTTGATTGAATGTTTTTATGTACACTCACCTAAAGGATTAGGAACACCATACTAATACTGTGTCTGACCCCCTTTCGCCTTCAGAACTGCCTTAATTCTACGTGGCATTGATTCAACAAGGTGCTGAAAGCATTCTTTAGAAATGTTGGCCCATATTGATAGGATAGCATCTTGCAGTTGATGGAGATTTGTGGGATGCACATCCAGGGCACGAAGCTCCCGTTCCACCACATCCCAAAGATGCTCTATTGGGTTGAGATCTGGTGACTGTGGGGGCCATTTTAGTACAGTGAACTCATTGTCATGTTCAAGAAACCAATTTGAAATGATTCGAGCTTTGTGACATGGTGCATTATCCTGCTGGAAGTAGCCATCAGAGGATGGGTACATGGTGGTCATAAAGGGATGGACATGGTCAGAAACAATGCTCAGGTAGGCCGTGGCATTTAAACGATGCCCAAATGGCACTAACGGGCCTAAAGTGTGCCAAGAAAACATCCCCCACACCATTACACCACCACCACCAGCCTGCACAGTGGTAACAAGGCATGATGGATCCATGTTCTCATTCTGTTAACGCCAAATTCTGACTCTACCATCTGAATGTCTCAACAGAAATTGAGACTCATCAGACCAGGCAACATTTTTCCAGTCTTCAACTGTCCAATTTTGGTGAGCTCGTGCAAATTGTAGCCTCTTTTTCCTATTTGTAGTGGAGATGAGTGGTACCCGGTGGGGTCTTCTGCTGTTGTAGCCCATCTGCCTCAAGGTTGTGCGTGTTGTGGCTTCACAAATGCTTTGCTGCATACCTCGGTTGTAACGAGTGGTTATTTCAGTCAAAGTTGCTCTTCTATCAGCTTGAATCAGTCGGCCCATTCTCCTCTGACCTCTAGCATCAACAAGGCATTTTCGCCCACAGGACTGCCGCATACTGGATGTTTTTCCCTTTTCACACCATTCTTTGTAAACTCTAGAAATGGTTGTGCGTGAAAATCCCAGTAACTGAGCAGATTGTGAAATACTCAGACCGGCCCGTCTGGCACCAACAACCATGCCACGCTCAAAATTGCTTAAATCACCTTTCTTTCCCATTCTGACATTCAGTCTGGAGTTCAGGAGATTGTCTTGACCAGGACCACACCCCTAAATGCACTGAAGCAACTGCCATGTGATTGGTTGATTAGATAATTGCATTAATGAGAAATTGAACAGGTGTTCCTAATAATCCTTTAGGTGAGTGTATATATACTTTTTTTTAACATCATATACAAATAAAGCAAAAATAATAATAGCAAAATTAATTGGGACAAATCAAAGAAGAAAATGGGTGTGCTAACCTATACAAAGCAAAGAAAGAGGGTTTTAAAAAAAGAGGGCTTTACGTAAGGATCCATTATGCAGACTTGAGGAAATCCAAAAAGGGCTGCCACACAGTTCATTTCCCCCCCAAAACAATTTTTTAGAAATTTTATTACTTAAAACTAGTGGTGTTGCAATATCAATACATTGAGGTAATCACTCAAAAATAAAAAAAAAAAAAGAAAATTCAAAAGGTCAAGCAGTGTTCACTGGACCACTTTAGATGGATTGGCCTTATATGTGTATGTTATTATTATTTTTTAATTTCCATGTTACTAAGAGTCATTTGGCCTTAAAAATTAAATGCAAGCAAATGAATTAGGGATGCACAATATATTGGCCACCATATCGGTATTGGCCGATGTTAATGTTAATTTTTTATGTTATCGTTATCGGCCCAATAAGAAAATGTAGCTGATGTATTAAAGCCGATAAATAATGTATTATTTCCTTCAGGCTCTCAGAAATTATATCAAAATTTGGATTTATCGGCCAATATATTGGTTATCGGCTTTCAAATATAAAGAATTATCGGTTATCGGACCAAATTTTAATATCAGTGCATTCCTAAAATGAATGTTTAATCGTTTCTAAGTATGGCAATTTATACAAGAATGATTTTGTGAACCGTTTACACAAATGTGATATTCAGTGTAATAACATATTTTTGAGATTTACATTTCCTGTTTCATGAAAAAGGCCAACTATCTTTAATAAAGAGCCTCTAAAGTTATTAAAAAGTGGTAATACTTCTTGATAGTTTGTGTCTGGTAGCATCGATGCGTCTTCTACCGAAGTCTATTTTTAACTAAGGCCAGGTTGGCAGGGCCTTTTAAAGACAGTCCTTGTCCTTTATGAAGCTTACAGCCCATCTGTGCACAGATGCTTCCCAAAACCACCTCGCTTATTAGAGTAGCCTATTCCCCTGTGACGGCACGACCGTATCGGCATAAAGAGCACAGATTCCAGAATATTAATAAGACATTAATCTGTCACACGCAAGAGTGTGTAAATGAACGTGTGAAATTAGTTCTTTTTTTTTCTCTGATTAGCTGGAATGATCTTTAGAGAGACGAGTTGCCCAGAATTCGTCCTGATTTGGCAGAAACGGAAAATGTGCCCCAAATTTGCCTAGGAAAATGTTTTAAAATAAAATCAAAGAAAGAGAGAATGCATGCTAAAAATGTATAATAAATTATGATCCGACCCCCCCGGAAAGCCAAGATGCTATTCTTGTTGTTTATATTTTGTTCTCAGTAAATTCATTGTTCGATTTCTTCTTGTATAAAGTTGTACGAGATTTGGAACGACATGAATGTGAGTAAATCATGATAGAAATGTATTCCTGGGGTGAATGATTGGTTTAGAGTGTTCTTGTGCGTATTATAAAACTGCCTAATGAGCCGTTGGTTCTTTAATTAGGTTATTTGTGTTCCTGCATATTGAATCTTTAATATCGCCACATATAGAGGCTTACCTCGGAATTGAGGTCATTTCAGAAATAGACGGCTGGCTTTGGTACCTAAGAAGTGTACAGTGATGAATTTGTCGTTGTGGGTCAGTGTCACAGTGGTCTGGGTGAAGGAGACAAGGAAATAGAGTCATTACGGGAAATTCCCAGGCCTCTGTCTGCTTGGCAAAGACAGCACTGAGTGTCTGGGGAACGTTAGTTTGTGTTTGAATTGTCATCCGAAGAGCAGACAGACCAGCTGCTTTGTATCCTGCAATTTCTCTGCCAGAATCAAACTAAATTGATCAGTCTATCAGCACTTGCCTTGAAACATGTAATTTGCAAAAACAGAAATCAGGTACTGTATTGTAGTCTGAAACCGCTGGCAACCACTCTACTGATCTGAACAAATATGTCATTTGCAATTTGGCTGTAACATTTACGCCTTAACTTTCATAGTGCGTATCAAGTGTAGGTGCACATGGGAGATGGGGAATGAATCAGGGATTGGAAAAGTGAAATGGAGGACGGAGAAAGAGGCTCAGAAGATGATAGCAAAGATGTAATGAGCCTCTTCATGTGCAAACAGGTGATGTGATGGCAGGATCGGCTCGTATTGGTATATTTCTGCATGTGGTAAAAGCTAAAGTGTGCTGAGTAAAAGGGACGATATGTAGCATAAAAATTCAGATAGTTTCACTTAAAATCTGCATGAGCCATATTTGAAGCCAAGTTTGCAGATATACTCAGAAATAAGCTAAACCATTAATTTGCTGTTACTATGCCTTTTGATTTGAAGTCAACTTGAAACGGCATTCACAACCCATGTTCTTCCATTATGTGACATATTCCTGAGTGAAATTGGTTATTAAATGAGAAAAAAAGAACTTAGGCGAGGTTTTATCCATTGATTGGTGGAAGGTTAGCATTACAGAATGGGACTTTTTAACACATGCAGCCAAAAGGAAAGGAATAGTTTGGAAACCCAGTCTGAAAGGAACGTCATTTCAGAAAGGGTTCCCAAAATATTTGAAGAAAATTTCAGTTTTTGTGTTTACTGTATGTTACTATATTTCTAGAAATCATTTTATAGACATTGCACTCACAAAGATCAATTATCAGCCAATGAAATGAGAACTAAGCATAAAATTTAAAATGTTATTAATTACTGTACAATGAGAGTATTTTTTTCCTTTGGAATAGCCTGCACTTATGAATCATGCACCGTAAAGGCCTGTTCACACCAAGAACGGTAACTATAAAGATAACTATAACCAGGGCTTGCTCTCCAGTCACTGTGGCTAGTGGTTTTCCAAAGTTACGAGCCACTCAACATTTTCACTGGCCACAATTTTGACATTGATACCATGGGGAAAAACTGCAATATAGATATTTTAGTATTCTCTCATAATTTGTCAGCAGGAATATTAGGCTGCTGTCACTTTAAGAGCTGCACGGATCCATTACACTGTTACACATGTGTTTTCTTTCTCAACTGTTTACGTTCACTCAAAACAGAACTGACTGTGTTTGCGTGAATACTCGCCAAGACCGGCATTTTGACATTATATTGTGTGTGTTTGACTGTTTAAGGTCAATAAGCAGCGAAAAAGAACTCAATTTAGTGCTGAGAGGCGGCTTTATATGCGCACACTTTGGGTGTGAGCACAAAATCTGCAGGAATGAGTAAAATTATGCGCAATCCCACACCGAAATTCAAGCCCTGTAACAGCAACAATATTCATCTGGAGAGAATGAAGCGAGTGCTGGTATCGTGTGTCTATTCTGCAGAAAATGAGTATTGGAAGTGTTTCAGATTTTTCAGTATCGATATGTATTAAAAAAAGCGATATTTTTGACAACACTGCATTGCGCTTAGTTTATTATTTCAGATGCCTTTTTAAAAGACTACAATTGAAAAATGTATATATAAAATTCACCCTGCAGGAGCGACTGCGTTACACGCCACTGCTGAAATACACACGCATTTGGCAGGTTTTAATGTCAAGCCCTGACTATAACTATATCAGCATCCACACCAATGCACGATATTGTTTTGTTTATTGTATGCACGTGCTGCAGTTTTGTCGTCTGCCATTTTAAATGCTCGAGCTCTTTAACGCAGGATGGATTCTGATTGGCTGTCAATGATTTTATCGCTCTTCAACTGGAAAAAAAGCATTCTGAAAGTGATTTCAACAATGTCGTTCCTTTGTGTAGTTATATCATTATAGTTGTGCTGTGGACTCTGCTATTCTTTTATATTTAGAACTATATCATTATCATCCTTGGTCTGAATGGCCCTTAAGAACAGAAACAAATCTAAGAAAGTAAATAAGATGAATGTCGTGTATATTGACCATGAATTTATTGTTGAAGTGAATTTAAATCTTTTTAAATCAGATTACTATCAACAATGGTTTTAAGCAGTAGGAAGTTGCACCATTGCTTAGGAGCTCGAAAGCTTTAGTTGTTCATCATTTGTCTGTGCAATGGGAATAACTGTAGGAACTGTAAGTATATTGGAATAAAATGAGACACTTGTTTTTGAGTCGTGAAGGAATAATTCACCCGAAAATGAAACTTCTGTCATCATGTACTCTCTTTCGTGTTGTTCCAACCCCGTATGACTTTCATTCTTCAGTGAAACACAAAAGGCAGAATGTTGTTACAGGCAGAATGTGGAGATTGACAGCCACAGTCACTGTTCACTTTTCATTGTATGGAAAAAAGACGCAGTGAAAATGAATGGTGACTGCGGCTGTCAGGCCCTAACATTCTAAACATCTCCTGTTGTGTTCTATGGAAGAAAGCAAGGTGAGTAAATAATGACAAAATCTTTATTTTTAGGTGCACTATCCCTTTAAGAACGCAGCATTTTCACCCTATATTCCCTTTAATCAACAACACTCTAATCCCAGTTTCACTGGACATGTTTTGCTCGGTACAATCAGCAGATGCTCTTGATTTGCAGGGGAACTGACAAGCACAAGGTTCATCTTGTGTTCTCTCATTATACATGCTTTTTACAAGGCACTCAGGATTTCTGTTTGTGGATGTTTTTCTGACTGTTGAAACCAGAACAGAGAGCGAGGCATGTGTGGCGCGCATCTTTACCATGGCATTGTAGGGCTGAATGATTTAGGGAAAAAATTTAATTGGGATTTGTCTGATAAAAGTTGTGGTTGTACAGAGCCCCGCACATGACATTGAGACAAAAATATACACATACTAAAGCGTAAAAAATACCATAATATGTTCGCAGATATTTAGGATATATGCTACTTGTTTCTCTGAAAAACAATGTTACAGCCAGTTATTCTGCTTTGAAATGTTCCATGTCGGAATGTCTGTTTTTGTTCTGGACCGTGTAATCCCGCCCACTGCCAATTTACCCAATAGTATTTCAGCACCCCGGGTTGCCAGTTGGCGTAAAAGCCAGCAAACTAACTGAATCAGAGATCGCAGATTCTGTCCGACCTAAAACGCCTCGGCATCCATCGAAAAAGCACTATGCCCAGAGGCATATTAAAACGCAGATACATTTAGTGTATAAGACTCAGTGTACAGTGTAAGACTCGTCGCCTTCCATTGTCAATTGCACTCGTTCCTGTTGCATGTCCTCAATCTGGCAACCCATGTGAGCGTCGAGCCTGAGGAGGAGGGGGTGGGAAAACAAGTCTCCCCAATATTTTGAATTTGGATTGCAGTACCCATTTCAACCACTAGTTGTCAATATTACTTCTCTTTTGTTGATAAGCGCTTCTCATTTCAAGTATGGGAAGATGGTTGGCGAATGCGGCATTCTCAAATGCACGTTAAAGTGACTCAAACTCAGCAGATGCAGAGATGGAGTTTATGTGGAGTAGCATTTACTGTGAATTGAGCTGCTCTGAGACACTAAAAACAGTGGGGGAGAAGGAGCTGATCGTGTAAATGAACACAGTGCTGCGCTTCGCTCTGAAACATGCAACGCGTATATTTATTTAAGCCATATTGTGATTTTGGTTTTATTTCAATTAATCGTGCAGCAAGGCACAGTATGTTAAGTTTCGTTTTACATTTTACATCAGAATATGTGTACTTCCTTGCAAAAGTACACTGATATTCTGCTTGACTTACTTAAAAATAAGATTTTTTTTTTTGCATAATTTTATTACGTAGATCAAACAAGACTAGTCTTTGTACAAAGACTGTTAAAATAAAATTTGCACAAAGTAAACTGCTAATTTTAGCATTTCTCTAATCGTTTTTTTTTGTGTGTGTAGTTGAAGTTTCCTTTGCAATACTTTTTACTCAAACAATATAGCACTGAATGAAAACGCTTTTAAAGTGTATGCTTTATTTAGAAACATCTAAGTAAATAATACAACAGGTATTGTGTAGACACCATATCTACATAATAGTAGTAATGAACACAGAGATCTCAATACTTGGTACACAATGACGGTAACATTCGATGGATCGTTTTTTGAGTATGAATGTCATTTTGAGTAGAAAATGAACTCCAAATGTCACAAAATGGCAAGTTACTAAACCTAACAACAAAAGCAATGAAAAAACATTAAAACAGCGTAAAATCAACCTTATTAATTATTCATGTCCCAGTGCATGATGGGAACACCAGTATCAGAAAAGTTGAGTAGGTTTTACTTAATTTTACAATGATGATATTTACGCTTTAATTTCTACAAGCTTGAATTGAGTACTAATATAGAATTTACTTTTTTTTTTTTTTTTTTTATTGCCTGAACTAACTTTTTCATGTAGAAATTACATTTGTTTTTTCTGTAGTATTTACTTCACCACAGAATCATTTTTGTCAATGAGTACGATGATCAAATACTCAATATTCATAATACAGTAGCTGATTAATACAGTATTTTTTTCTGCCTAATATTTGGAACAGTGCTCTCGTCAAGAGTGCACCTATGATGGCTAAAATGTTGCCGATAGGTTTTGGTTAGAGCTAGTATCCAATGGTGTAGGTCGTACAACAATTCCTTAAAACCACTTCCTGAAAAATTTCTTACGGTGGCAGAGATGATACGCTCGGTTTATAGAGCAGACCACAAAAATTTCATTACAAATCTGCTTTGAATACATCCCCATTTCCTCTAATAGAATACTTGGATAATCTGCTCATAGACTTTAATGTTGTCAGACGTATCTGGCATCATCCTTACTTTGACCCTTGTGTGACCCAGTATCTAAACCACATATGGTCTGACGGATGCTTTTCATTTAGCAGAGATGCTTTTACCTTGAATAGTAAGAGTCTGAATAGATGAAATCATGCAAGTACTCAGAGGTATTTCCTGTCAAGGCAAGAATGGACCATGCATTTGCATGATGGGTCAATTGCTCAGATCTGCAGGAATCTCTCTTATTTCAGCACAAGGACATTGTGCCCTGCAGTGACGATTGTTTCTCGTCTTCAAATACTTAAATATGCCTGTGAAATTTTTCAAAGCACATTTATTCAAAGCGTGCAATATGTGTCTCAGACCATTTTACTAGGCCAGTCTGAGCTTTTGTTGCCTACAGTTTATTGAAATAGGACGTAGTGGAAAGGCACAAAATGTATGTGTTACCACAAAAGATGTAGAAACATGTTCCATGGCTCCCGGGGGAATGGCACTCTTTGTCTGCTTGTGGCCCACTTTCTTCCCAATGGTGTCCAGTGGTTTCTAATGGGGGAAATGAAGTATAGTAATGTGTGTAGGTGACTAGTGGATGAATGTAGATGAAGCTTCCCACAGTAGCTACAAACAAATCTCTAATCCATGGTTCATCAGTTGTTAGAGACGCATTTCCCTCAGCATATTCAGAATCTTTAGTATCAAACCCATAGCTGGGTCATTATCTGTGTACTGTGCTTTGTCTGTCTTTGAGGAAAATTATATCGCATTTAAAAATGTGACTAAAATTGCTACCAAGAGTATTATGTTAGTTGTACATTTGCAAAAAAAATAGTGTTAGGGTTAAGATCAAATCTTTGATTACGATCCTCTTTTGTCTCAAAGTGCCCCTATTCTGAATTTTTTTTTTTTTTTTCAGATATTACTTTTCATGTAATGTGTAATATCGCTGTTCACAAAACATTGGGCCATGTGACCAATCAGAGCAGAGTAGACCAATCACAACAGACTGGGCCATCTGACCAATCAGAGCAGAGTAGACCAGCCGTAACAGACTGAGCCATCTGACCAATCAGAGCAGAGTAGACCAAACACAACAGACTGGGCCATCTGACCAATCAGAGCAGAGTAGACCAGTCGTAACAGACTGGGCCATCTGACCAATCAGAGCAGAGTAGACCAGTCGTAACAGACTGGGCTATCTGACCAATCAGAGCAGAGTAGACCAATCACAACAGACTGGGCCATCTGACCAATCAGAGCAGAGAAGACCAAACGCAACAGACTGGGTCATCTGACCAATCAGAGTAGAGTAGACCAATCGCAACAGACTGGGTCATCTGACCAATCAGAGCAGAGTAGACCAATCGCAACAGACTGGGCCATCTGACCAATCAGAGCAGAGAAGACCAAACACAACAGACTGGGTCATCTGACCAATCAGAGCAGAGTAGACCAATCGCAACAGACTGGGTCATCTGACCAATCAGAGCAGAGTAGACCAATCGCAACAGACTGGGCCATCTGACCAATCAGAGCAGAGTAGACCAGTCGTAACAGACTGGGCCATCTGACCAATCAGAGCAGAGTAGACCAATCACAACAGACTGGGCCATCTGACCAATCAGAGCAGAGAAGACCAAACGCAACAGACTGGGTCATCTGACCAATCAGAGCAGAGAAGACCAAACGCAACAGACTGGGTCATGTGACCAATCAGAGTAGAGTAGACCAATCGCAACAGACTGGGTCATCTGACCAATCAGAGCAGAGTAGACCAATCGCAACAGACTGGGCCATCTGACCAATCAGAGCAGAGTAGACCAAACACAACAGACTGGGCCATCTGACCAATCAGAGCAGAGAAGACCAAACACAACAGACTGGGTCATCTGACCAATCAGAGCAGAGTAGACCAATCACAACAGACTGGGCCATCTGACCAATCAGAGTAGAGTAGACCAATCACAACAGACTGGGCCATCTGACCAATCAGAGTAGAGTAGACCAATCACAACAGACTGGGCCATCTGACCAATCAGAGCAGAGAAGACCAATCACAACAGACTGGGCCATCTGACCAATCAGAGCAGAGAAGACCAGTCACAACAGACTGTAATAAGATAAGATCAATACCATGCATTTCATGCATTCAAACATTCATTGAAAAAAAAGAAGTACTGAATAAAATAACTAATCTTTTAATTTTAACATGTCTAATAGGGGGAAATGGACAGTTGCAGGTTTTTTTTGTAAACATCAGTGATTATGTTGCAAGCAGATAGACAAATAACAAAATGGCTACATTCTTAAGACAATTGTACTGTAACTTCAACCCTGTTATGCAACATTTTATTATCATTCATACATATTAGCTGATAAAATCCAGTACGCATTTGCTTGAGCTGGAAAAATATATCCTGCTGCTGATGCAATATTAAATTCTCATCCAAACTTCTGTTATTTCTTTCAAAAAGGCACCATCTACAAATATTTTCATAACTATCCATTTCTGGACGCTCAAGTCAGTCTAAACATATTGTGAACGTTCACAAGCTTATCGAATGAGGAAAATATATGTTGTAATGCTGCAATGGTTTCACCCTTAACTCAGCAAATATGAGAGAAAGCCGCCAACGATCGGTGACAAATTTCCTAAATCCGGCGCTGACGCTGAACGTTAAGACAAACAGTGGTACAATAAAACAGAGCCCATCGTTTTTATCTGGCAAGCCCACACAACCTTACTCACAGATTTACAACGTATGATGCCCAGCAGCACCAAATCTTCAGCGTCGGGTTGCCACATCTATTGGTTATTTATAGTTAGTGGGAAGAGAGGCAAACGCGCATGAGTAACATAAACATATCACCCATCTGGGATATTTGTTTTCTCACCTATGAACAAATTACAATGTGATGCCATGAAATATGGATTCAGGGCGGCATAAAGCTTTCATCAACCATGAGCATTTCTCAAGTCTGATTTAAATATGCATGTTTGCATTGCTCTAATGCAGCTCCAATGATGCATCGTTCACAAGCGGGGAACAAAAAGAGATCGTTTTTCTATTGACTTTACAGCTGGATGTCAGTTTGTGCTCTGTGAAAGGTTCTACCATCTTTTGTACCAAGAACAAACAGAATATCTTTTGCATCTCTTTTGGACTGTTTGCAGATCAACGGGACAGATTAGTATAGCATGCATCTTGCTGTCTGGGTGTACAGAGATCTGCAAGAAGAAGAAGAAGAAGAAAACTATAGGTCATACGTTTGTAGAATGCTAAAATTTGTCATTGGCTTTGTTCCAAACGCTGCTGTGCTGCTTCTTGCCTGCACAAGCCCATACATCCTAACCCTCATCTAACCTCACACTGACCCATTTGTTATGCCCTACATAGACAGCAACTCCAACTGCACCACACAAATTGTGCTCCGTGAGGGACTCTCCACTTACTCCAGTAGAGTTAAGTTAAGAATAGAAAATAACATGTTATTTATTAGAGGTCCTATTTAAAAATTTAATTAAATAAAAAAAAAAAAAAAAAAAAAAAGATTAATTCAATGACTCACTCATAAAGACTTCACTTGTTTCTTTACTGGATGAATCAGCATTTTTGAACGAATCTCTTGAATGAATGATTCAATCATTCACTCATATAGACTTCACTTGTTTCATTACTGGATGGATCAGCATTTTTGAACGGATCTCTTGAGTGAATGATTCAATGACTCATTCATAAATACTTCACTTGTTTCTTTACTGGATGAATCAGTGTTTTTAAATGAATATCTTGAGTGAATGATTCAATGACTCACTCATAAAAACTTTGCTTGTTTCTTTACTGGATGAATCAGTGTTTTTGAATGGCTCTCTTGAGTGAATGATTCAATGACTCACTCATAAATACTTCACTTGTTTCTTTACTGGACGAATCAGTGTTTTTGAATGAATATCTTGAGTGAATGATTCAATGACTCACTCATAAAAACTTCACTTGTTTCATTATTGGATGAATCAGTGTTTTTGAATGGCTCTCTTGAGTGAATGATTCAATGACTCACTCATAAATACTTCACTTGTTTCATTACTGGATGAATCAGTGTTTTTGAACAAATCTCTTGAATGAATGATTCAATGACTCACTCATAAAAACTTCACTTGTTTCATTACTTGATGAATAAGCATTTTTGAATGAATCTCTTGAAGCTGTTATAGCTGCAAAGGGTGGGCCAACTCCATATTAAACCCTACGGATTAAGAATGGGATGTCATTAAAGTTCATGTGCATGTAAAGGCAGGCGTCCCAAGACTTTTGGCAATATAGTGTACATTTTTAACATTCACCTTCTGATGTAACGATGTAATTGATCTTTATTTGAAGCATCAAGTTTCTTTCTAAAGGTAATTTACTCTAATTTGTTCACTACCGTAGACATCCGTGTTTATATCCAAACTATAAACTTTTATCCCAGTACTTGTGTGAACCACTGTGTGGTTGAAAAGACTGTTTGTAAAGCTGTTTCATGCCTATACATGACAACGGCTCTCTCTGGCCCAGCGGCAGCACCAACGCAGATATGAATGTCAGTCTCTTTATCTTGCCCTGTATCTCTTCCCTTACCAAAGCTGAGCTTTGATTGATTGTCTTTTTATGTTTGTCCGTGTAGTAAACATAGGTTCAACTGATATTTATGTTTTATGAATCATTTTCGTAGACAAGTGAATTTACTGAAGGCTACCAGGAAAGATAGGTAATTGAGTTTAAATTTATTCGCAATATGTGCGTATTGATTATTAATCTTACAGTATGCCTAATATTATGAAAATGACTTTGTTAATGTTCTCGTCACATTGACAGTTACAAATTACATGAATCACATAATCTATATTTTCAGTTCAAAATGATGAAATTAGACAAAAGTTTATTAGTTTGCATCCTTGATTATTTTTGTCGGCCGTTTAACACTTCAATATAGAGTCAAATACAGAATGGTGCAGGGATGATGTATTTCTGTAGGCCAAAACCCGGAAACGAGTTGCATTTTAGCGCTCCCGGTTTCATCGTTCTGAACTCAATGGGTTTTTTGAATGGCATTTTGGTTAAAAGCCTGAAATAAGGTCTGTGGTGAACATAAGCTCAATATATTTTCATGTTTTATTCTACGACATAGAGCATACCAGTAATACCCTTTTGTGATATTTTTAAAGCTTTTACTTGTCTTGAAAAAGGCGGTTACTAACAAGTTGATAAATAGGACTACAGAGGTTGTCGGACATTATCAGCCGAACAGGTATGCTACATTCGTCTGCTCACTACTCCATTGTGCTTATAATCATGCTCTTGCAAACTATTTCAACTCACACTTTCAGGGAAAATGTTTTTAACCCTTAAATGCATGAATGTTTCGCCAATCATTCTTACATATTCGGGTCTTTAGCAACCCGGATCTATATCTAACACGGATGGATCTCTACCTGTCGCAATAATATAAAACTCTCCTGATATCAGAGTAACAATTAAAGAAGAATAAAATAAAGCATATTTTGTTGCCTTTTGTAGCTTGGAAGGGTTCAGTTTGAGCAGATGTTTTATACCATCATCACTTTCCTCATCAGAGCTCATTTCCCAGTACATTCAGCATCTGGCTCATATTCACCACCTCAAACATATTCTCAAAACTATCCTTTTCAGCATCTTTAAAATTCTACTGAACAGATCCACCATCAAGTGACAGTGACAGTAATATTTGACTGTGTTCAGTACTTGCTCTGCAGTAAATCGCGGCATTTCAAGTGTTGCTGATGATTCTTCCTATTGTATTGTTTTCTGCCTGCGGTAACTATGAGTGTAACGTCACTTCATCATTGTGTATCAGACATTGCCACCTTGAGGAATAAAGGTGAATTGCACTTATTCAGTCATCAAAGATTCAAATATTGTTGTGCAGAAAAAATATACTTGCACTGTTACACGCCTCGGGTCGTTAGCGACCCTATACAATTTTTACAAGAACAATTAATGGGAAAACAGGCATTCTTTTATCATTTTATTATTATTTTTCTTGTTATATTTTTTATAATGAATTGATTGAGGAATACTAAGAAGGTTGATGTCTTAATGACGTTCCGGGTCACTAAAGACCTGAGAAAGCTTAGTGATGGTGACTGTGTCTAGTCATGTGACTGTGCTCTAGTTTAGCTATTTATTTTCTGTCGATTGCATTTAGGCTTCAAAATGCACAAAAGTTGTGTTAATTTGTGAAAATGGTCTTGATGGACAAAACATGTAAGTGTCATAAACTTTTGTTGATCACAGAGCTTTTTTTTGTGATAATTCAAAAGCCAATGGAAAAATCCTATTGGGTTTTTGTCGAGGGAACCAGGGTGGGACTAACTTCCGGGTTGGCCTACAAAAATACATACCTGCATCACTCTACTAAATGTTTAGTTTAGCTTACTTGCGTCTTATCGCTCACTTTATGACTGAAGCGTCACGCTGGAATTCACACTCAGCAGCTTCTGTGAACATAAAGCCCGCCTACTTTGATTTGATTGGTCATCTCAAAACATTTTGACATTGACGAGGACGGCGGAAACTGCTCAGATGAGAAGGTCGGTTATGTTGGCATTGTGCAATATACTTGCAGCACCAAAGCAGATCTAATATTAGGCAATTATTTCACAACCTTCATTATATACTCTCGGAAAAAATAACGAGGTCCGGACCTTGGGGACCCGGTGGGATTGCTTTATCTGTGCAGGATACTGTAT
This sequence comes from Coreius guichenoti, assembly GCA_039654105.1. Classification (NCBI taxonomy): domain Eukaryota; kingdom Metazoa; phylum Chordata; class Actinopteri; order Cypriniformes; family Gobionidae; genus Coreius; species Coreius guichenoti. The sequence continues at coordinate 38,462,185 of CM077173.1, forward strand.
GCCCAGTGAGGCCTTAGAATTGAGCCAAAATAAAGACTTAGCTTAGGAGGCAACATAATTAAGGAACAAAGAATATTGTGTCAGGCTTGCATTAAATTTCACCTTTTTGTTCTCATTAATAATAAGTATGATTTCTATGAGATTAGGTTCTTAAAAGTTGAAATAATTCATTTATTAGTCAAGGTACAGTGAACATGAAGGCATTTTGTCTTGATTAAAAGCTTAAATTTGACATTGTTGTCAAGTTCATTGCCTTAGAAATGTTTTTTCTCCCATTTTTGGTTTTTCACAGGCTTGAGACAATGACCTTTTTTAAACCTCCTTTTTAAGTTCCTTTCCCCTTCATTACCACATACTTGTATGCTTATTTTTGTGATTGTTATTAAAAAAAAAGTTTTATCTGCATCAGAGCCTCGTGTCACTTCCTGATCCTATTTCCACAATCATATTTAGCACTGTCAATAAAGGTGTCAAAAAAGCCTGTGTCAAATATATATTTGTATCTGTATCCAACTTGTAACCTCTCTACTATGCACATTTCTTCAAATATATTTTGAAGACTCTAGGCAGACGGGTTTCATTTCAGATAAATGTGATTATGTGAACAAACTGCATTGAGCAAGAACACAGAGAGGCTTTCAGACGGAGATAAACATCCTCACTTATATGACACGTTGTTTAAAGACCCCCTGTGGTGAAAATCAAGTTTTTTATGTTGTTTATATGTCTATTTGGTGTTTTTATTATGCTTTCAGACAAACCATGTGCAAATTCATGTCAACAGCATTGTTGAGTATTTTCTCTTTAAAACTGCAGTGAACCAAAGACAGTCTCAAAAACACGGTTTGAAATCGCTGGTGTTTCTGACGTCACAAACTACCTTGTAACCAATCACATCATGAGGGGGGCGGGGCTTTAGCATGTCATTAACTATGACTGCTCAGAAGCAGGAGAGTCTCAAGAGAAGCCATGCTGGTATATTTTTCTGTTGATGTGAAAAATTGAGTAGATTTAGCAATATAGCGGGTGAATTATGTATATGATGTATATTACGATGTTATGATGAACTATATGCCTTTCTCCACTGATGTTCAAAGCGCTTCTAAGAAAACTGACTGATACTGAAGGCAGACTGAGATGGCGAACGGGAACATGGTTTGTGTAACATTAGCAACACATTATTAGCTGTTTGATAATGCAGTCAAGCCAAAGGATCATCATATCAATTACTGTTATGTGTCTTTACGAAGTTGTAAAGAGCGATACCTTTGCGTTTACTACAGTAAAGTTGACCGAGTGAATCTCTGAGCTGGTGCGAGTGAGTGGAGGCGGGGCTAATTTGCATATTCATGGTTCCACGTATGCTAAATGAAGCAAGGGTGTTGATTTACTTTCAACCTATTTTAAGACGTGAAGAAATGTTTACGTTTAAATGTTTAAATATGTCATTTTGTTGATAAAATTATAAAATTATTGACTACAGGGGGATTTTAAGCATTTGGTGGCTGCTTTTACCCAAAGCGAGAGTATGTTTTCCCTCCGTTTTTGTTTGCTAGTGCCATGCTGTAGCAGCTAAAGGAATAGTTCGGCCAATAATCATAATTCACTTACTCTCATGTCATTCCAAACTTCTTCTGTGGAACCATAGACTTTATAAAACTATGGACGTAGTGTCCGTGACCTCACCCGTAGGTTTCTGAAGAGCATTTTGAAGCCTAAAGTGGGCGGAGCCGGCTGCAGCCATCTTGGCAGCGCGTCACTCCCGGATAACCGAAAATGGGCAAAGAGGCGGGGCGTGGGCGGAGCTGAGGTGACGTGATGACTAACAGACAGCAGACAAGCAGCAATCCACCTGTCACTCAAGTGGCCACGCCCTTAATTATGCAGAACTTTGAGGCTTAATATAATTTAAACGAATGAGTTATAAAAAAATTCAGCCCCTTCACAGTCCTCATGAAGGGCAAAATTACCTATGTAGACCAAAACCATTTTTTGTACCAGGCTGTAAAAAAAAATTTCTGCTGTAAAGTTGGGCATTTTAACATGGGGGTCTATGAGATTGACTCCCTTTTGGAGCCTGTCTCTAGTGGCCAGTCCATAAATTGAAGTTTAAGTCACTTCCATGTTGGCTTCAAGAGAGATACTGGGAGGTTGCCACTTGTATGGAACACAAAAAGGTCAATTTTTGAGGAATATTCTAGCCGCTCTTTTTGATGTAGTTAAAATGAATAAAGATTCAAAATTAAAAAACCACACCATGAAGTATCATTAAAATAGTACATATCATTTTTAAGTTCTCTTTTCTGGGTGAACTGTTCCTTTAATCTACATGAACTACAGGGGCAAAAAAGAAGATAAGAATAGATGTATTCTCATAGATTAGCAATGTGCTCGAACCATGAAATCTCTTTTCCAAACGCTCATCTGAAATGTGATGAGACCAATCCACTTGCATGAAAAAAATATCATCTGAATTTCCTCCTCTTGGTTACTTCTTAATTCATCTTTGACTAGAGCATTTCAATAAAGCAGGAGTATACCTTCAGCAAAGCCGTAAATTAAAAAGTCTGAAGACTCTTAAATTACCATTTTGCTTCTTGGGAAGCATTTGTAGTCTGTAGTATTTATTTAAATTAGTATGCTAAATTCATATTTTCAGTGATCGCTCACGTCGCTGATAAAGAAACAATTCCAAAGCAATTAAATGGAGGGGCTTGAATGCTTTGGGTCATGATGGCGCAATATTGAGCGTCTTTAACTCCACCTGTTTTATTAGCAAAGAGGATTATTTCCCAGCTAGCGTTCATCTCACTTTGCTTCAGTACCACGAGAATTTAATCATTTATCATTGCAGCGACTGTCAGCTTTTTTATTTGCTGTGCTTTTGCATCCTTGGGGGCAGTAACAGTCCCATCTGTGAACCTGTCTCCCAAAAACAGAGGAATCAGGTTTGACGCATCACCTGCAATGCTGTTTTGTACATGCTAAGGCAAGATTCACTGTTACTGCTTATATTTAGGGTTAGTGACACGGAAAACCCCTAAGCTTCAAATGAACTATTATTGTGTGCTATAGACATGAATGTGTGTGATTGGACTGTCACATAAAACAGGCAAAAACATGGATAAAAATACTCAAACACCCTACACTCCAAAAAAATTGTAAGCCTTTTTTCAAGATTTACGCATTTCAATTCATAGTAGAATTCCATCAAATTTAATTCAATGATCCTTACATATTATTCATATTAATTAAGAGTTTTAAATGAGTAAATAAAAACTAGAGCTTAATAAAACAGTTTGTGTAAATCTTAAACTTAAATTTAAACATATTTTCAATTTTTTTTTTTTTTATGAATACAAATCACATAAACTAAATGGTCCATTCCCTTGTTCCATTAATATTTATACAAAATATCTTATTAAACCATTTAAAATTCCTAATTCATAATATGAATAATATGTAAGGATTATTCAATTCAGTTTGATGGAATTTTACTATTAATTATAATACGTAAATCTTGAAGAAATGCTTTTTTTTTTTTTTTTGAGTGTAGCAACCCAGTAAAAATGTTGGTAAGTTTTTTAATGTTTTTTTTTTTTTACTAATTTTTTTACTAATTTTTGCTTTTAAGCTAAAATATCTGAATATCCTTAAAGTTGGCATGAAAGAGAAGTTGCCGTAATATATATTTAAGTGAAATGGCCTCTGGAACAAGAAAAAAATGTAGGGCGGGACTTCAGTTTGTTCGTGGGGAATTGATTGGATGGTTGTGAAATTTAAAGGTATACTATGTAAATTTATTTTGTTCAAAATGAACTAAACTTAAATAAGTCACTACATCATCAATCTTTCTTCCAAAATGTGTTTGTCTTACCCTGATTCACTATGGTAAGCTTATTGTAAGTGTTTATATTGATGGGATGGTTTTGGCGGCAAATTGCGCACATGCGTCACTCGTCCATGTGTGTCTCATCATATCCGTAAATAGAGTAAATTAGCTCCGGCTGCTTTGGCGCGTGTCTGGAGTGGCAGAGGTTAGTTAGTGTGTGTGTGTGAGTGTGTGTGTGTGTGTCTGGGAGTGGCAGAGGTTAGTTGTGTGTGTGTGTGTCTGATATGGGAGTGGCAGAGGTTAGTTGTTACAACGAGCGAGAAAGGTTGACGTAGTGAAAGGAAGTGCATAATGAATAAAGGAATAATGTGCATTATGTGCTTTGTGTATAACATGAGTCTGATTGGATGGTGCAGTTTTTTGTTTGGTGAGCAGTGTTTACTGTCCACTGGTCAGAGTAGGTGTGTGTGTGTGTCTGTGTGTGATTGGACTAGTTACCTGTAGATGTGCATTGTGGATGTCTAACTCTGTCATTACAGAGCTGTGTGTGTGTGTGTGTGTGTGATTGGGCTAGTTACCTGTAGATGTGCATTGTGGATGTCTAACTCTGTCATTACAGAGCTGTGTCTGTGTGTGTGTGTGTGAGTGTGTAGGTAATGGCCAGCAGAAGACAGTCCTGAGTGCTGTGTTGTGGACTCAAGAGTCAGCAGTAAAGACAGTCTCCCGCCCATAGAAATGCTTTCAGAGAAGAAACAGCACAACAGTCATAACTTATATTAAGCTCAATTATGTGGTGTACAGCCTGTAGGATATGTGCACTGACTGTCAAATTGGTATCAAATTTTACAAAGATTTGTAGAATACTGACAGGCGAAAGCTAAATCAAATCAAAATTGAAGTTTTTTGGATTTTAGTATGAATATGTTAGTCTTACTGTTATCTATAAGCTATTGTGCTCCAAAACAATGACACAATTCACATTTAGAAGATATAAGCTCTCAAAACTTACAATCTCTCACTTCCGCTAATATGATCAGTGATTCTGATGACATCACTTTGCACTTCAGCTTCTCATCAGATTTTCTGTCCAATCAAATGCTCTCTAGAATCTGAAGCCCCGCCCCCTACATTATAAACAGACGCTGAAGCTGCGGCTGAGATCAGTCACTTGTTCACACATTTACTATTTTCTACATGGTGAATGGCACATAGTGCACTATATAGGGGATAGGGAACGATTCAGACAGTGCACTATATAGGGGATAGGGAACGATTCAGACTGTGCTCTATATAGGGGATAGGGAACGATCAGACAGTGTACTATATAGGGAACGATCAGACAGTGCACTATATAGGGGATAGGGAACGATTCAGATAGTGCACTATATAGGGGATAGGGAACGATCAGACAGTGCACTATATAGGGAACGATTCAGACAGTGCACTATATAGGGGATAGGGAACGATCAGACAGTGCACTATATAGGGAACGATTCAGACAGTGCACTATATAGGGGATAGGGAATGATCAGACAGTGCACTATATAGGGGATAGGGAACGATTCAGACAGTGCACTATATAGGGGATAGGGAACAATCAGACGGTGCACTATACAGGGGATAGGGAACGATCAGCCAGTGCACTATATATGGGATATGCAATGATCAGACAGTGCACTATATAGGGGATAGGGAACGATTCAGACAGTGCACTATATAGGGGATATGGAACGATCAGACGGTGCACTATATGGGGATAGGGAACGATCAGACGGTGCACTATATAGGGGATAGGGAACGATCAAACGGTGCACTAGGGAACGATCAGCCGGTGCACTATATAGGGGATATGGAATGATCAGACAGTGCACTATATAGGGGATAGGGAACGATCAGACAGTGCACTATATAGGGGATAGGGAACGATCAGCCAGTGCACTATATAGGGGATAGGGAACGATCAGACAGTGCACTATATAGGGGATATGGAACGATCAGACAGTGCACTATATAGGGGATAGGGAACGATCAGACAGTGCATTATATAGGGGATAGGGAACGATCAGCCAGTGCACTATATAGGGGATAGGGAACGATTCAGACAGTGCACTATACAGTATAGGGGATAGGGAACGATCAGCCAGTGCACTATATAGGGGATAGGGAACGATTCAGACAGTGCACTATATAGGGGATAGGGTCCAGAGACACGATAGCACAGAGCGGATCATGTGATTGAGTCGAGACCAGAAAACTTATTGGACCCGTTTGAATTCTGCACAGAATGCTGTAGCCAGCCATTTACAACAGGCTTTCAACTGGAACAAGAGGAGAGACACATGTCCGACTTTTCAAGTAACACCAATGTCCTTTGCCCTTCACTTAGACCCTAATGTTTTCGCTTACTGAACTTGATTTCCCATGAGTTACATGGGTGAGTTTTGTGCTAGTCTATTATTTAGTTTACTGGGAAGTTTAAGGTTGCTTAGAGTACAGCTGTTTTAAAAATAAACTGGATTTAGACCTTAGCACAAAGCACATATTTTGCACATATGAAGTCTTACTGAGATAACAAACCAATCAAAGTATGCTCCAGTGAATTTTACTTAAGATTTACTTAAAACCGCCAATGAAATCCATTTCATTGTGAAATGTCATTGGCCACATCTATGGTCACTCGCCCTTGTGAAGAAACGCCTCATCACTCACAACACAGTCTTGGGCCTAAAGCAATATGTTTTAATTATAGACATTTCTAAAGATGGAGAAAAAAAACAAAAAACCTTGATAGTCGGTGTATAAACAACAGTGCTCAAATGTCAGGCATCCATAAAACCGACTACTATGGAATTTAAAGTTACAACACTTTGAGGTATTGACTTACTTGACTACTGGTGTGTCGCAGAACCTTACATTGTTAGTACATTATGGAAGTTAAAAGGGTGATGACATGAGAAACCAAATTTGCCTTGATCTTTTGGCATATAAGAGGTCTTTGTACCATTAAAACTTCCTGCAAGTTTCACAGCTTAAGACGTCCTCCCCATTATAAACGAAGTTTAATCCAAATACGGCTCATTGTGGATCCTATGGGGCAAGACAAGGCATCGCATCGTTCTCACGCCCCGTCCGTCGACGTACAGCGAGTGGGTCTGAAGAAGTAGCTGTGTGTTTGCAATAAGATTGCGATGCCACATCTTTGCATAAGCTGCCGAATGATTTCTGCAAAGCTGTAGAAAAACTGTTTTTGCTTTTGGGTAGATATCTAGAGTCTTACAGCAGTTATTACCCTGTATCTTTTATACCTCTACTGCATATGTACATAAAAATAGAGCAGAGGGAACTCGCTCCATCACTGCCTGAATACTTGAGCACTCTGCTGATTTATCTGTCAAGCACTGGAGCAGTCAAAATGACCCAAATGCACATGCCCAGTATTCACTGTCTCCGTGGTGGAGTTGGTGCCGTTTCCTCTTGTGGTGTGATGGCTGCTCCTGTCGTATGAAGGCATAATCAGCCCTGTTCCTCGACAGCCCAGCACAGGATGGAGTTTGAATGAAGACAAGGAAATTCTTGCAAATCCCCTGCTGGCACACTTGTCTCCACATTAACCAGCTCAGCCCAGCGTATTTCCCTGACTCATATTCCAGCGGATATTTCAGATTAACCTTTTTGAGAGCTTTTGGGACGACCAAAAATTCAACAGCAGAATCAGTGGCCAAAAGCAACGAGCAGCCAATGCGTGCGATATCACTGTGTGAGGTGTTTGTTCATCTGGAATTAATTATATTGGTTCCGTTCGACAGCTTTAACAGCAGTTTTTAAATGTAAAACACATTTTATGCTAGATTTTGCAATACACATTGTTTTATTCAGCTACTTTTCTTGCGAGATTGTTAGCATTCAAGCTCTGTTTAATGGCAGTAAAAAGCATGACAGGGTTATTTATTCCCTGCAAAATTGATTGTCAAACCTTGTCAAGCAACAAGGTGCAAATAATGTTTGAATATGGATTGTGTTGTTTACAGCCGGATCTCTGATGAAGACGGCAAAACGCAATGAAAGAAGCAAAATGAGATCAGACAGATGAAGCTAATCTCTTTTCAAGCATTTTAACTTGATAGAAACACATTGCATTGATTAATAAAACAATATTATGATGTAATTTACACGTATAAACAGAACATGTAAAGTACCAGTCAACCTACATGTTCTTTATTATTAGAACAATACATTTGTTTAGAGTAATAGTCATCACAGAATGAAAATAAAGTATGGGAATTATGTAGTGATCAAAAATGCCAGAAAGATACAGTAAACCGTCCTGATATCATCATGAAGAAAAGCTTATTTTGTCTTTTCATGATTGGACCTTTATATAAATTTATAGTGGCTATAGAATATAGAAACATTGTAGTTTCAAATACAAATTTACTTTCAAAAATTGTGGTAATCAAATCAATCTTTTAAAGTGTAATCAAATAAAAGGAATGATTCAATTTTCATTTTTTGGCAAGATTACTGTTTAAAGGGGTCATAGGATGTTATTTTCAAAGATCATTATTTTGTGTATTAGATAGAATATGCTAACATGCTTTAATGTTCAAAAAATACATTATTTTTCACATACAGTACAGTATTGTATCTCCTTTATACCCCATCTTTCTAAAACACGTCGATTTCTATAAAGCCCCTTCTTCTGAAAAGCATAGTGTGCTCTGATTGGCCAACTGACCCAGTGCATTGTGATTGGCCAAACACCTCAAGTGTGTGTCGGAAATATGTAACACCCCTTACCATAATCATGAGCTTGCAAAGCAATTATAAAGACTGTTAATAATGTTGTCAGTCAGATTGAGCCCTGAAAATGCAGATGACCAAGCCAATCGATCGGATACTCGTATGCATTTGCAGTACACAAGCCGCGGTTCAGGAACAGTGGGCCCTATTTTAATGATCTGAGCGTATGGTCTGAAGTGCATGGCACGAATCCACTTTTGCTAGTTTAACGACGGAAAAAACGGGCAGCGTGCCAGGCTCATGATCCAAAAGGGTTGTACCTCGTCTCTTAATGAGTCATGGGTGTGTTTTAGGCTTAACGTGCAATAAGCCAATCAGAGTCTCATCTCCCTTTCCCTTTAAAAGCCAGTTGCTCTTGCGCCATGGCGGATTCGCTATTTACATGGCGGAATTTGCGAGCGGAAAGATTGAACGCTTCTCCAGAGAGGAATCCTTTTTTTTATATTTAAAAATGTGTGTGTGCTGCTTCGTGTCCCTGTGTGTGTAATAAGCAGAGTGTATGCGCGTTGTGCACCCCCTATAGGCTCATATTACTAACACGCCCTTTCAATAACACAAAAAATACTGCACTATTGACTTTAGAGCAGGTTTTTGTTGGTCAATGGCGCAGTCATTTTCAGTTTTTCAAACCAGCACGCCCATGGGCCAACAGATGGGCACCAGTGCATCTGCTATTTAAACAACGTGACGCTGGACGAGAAAATGATAACTGCGTCGGGCTGAAACTAGCCAACAACACTTGCGTTGCGCCTGGCGTCGCATTGTATGGCGTCGCCAGGTGTATGATAGGGTTGAAAATAAATCTTAACCACTGATTCCTAATTGCGTCCACTTTCGGAAGGCCAAATAAAGTGCTTTTGCTTTCGCATAGAAACACACAGTGTCTCCACAACATGGCGGCGACAACACTCCTACGATAACTGAAGTCACAGCTTCTTTTTTGCATATGCATTGGTAGTTGTTTTAATGAATTGTATTATTATTACTTTAAGGAGTGCATTTTACTGTTTAATAGTAATATTGAAAATTAATAATAAATATTAATATAGAAATATTTAATATTAAAAATAGTAATAAAAAAAACAATTTCTTCAAGTTAGATTAAACTTATGTTGGCATGTTGTAATGAAGACCTTTGAGTTTCTGTGTGTTTTAATAAACTGTATTATTATTATTATTATTATTATTATTACTTTAAGAAGTACACTCTATTGTGCAATAGTAATACATTTATGCTATAATTTCCTCAAGTTAAACCAAACTTTTATTTTGACGGCTTGTTGTGAAGACCTTTGATATATGTATATATGTGTATATATATATATAATTTTTTTTTTTTTATTTATTTTTTTTTTTTGGGTATATATGGCGATAATTTTTCTTGAATGAAATGGTAAATCTGTCATTAGCCCATATGGCTCTACCAAACTTATGTCAAGCATTAAAGCAGAAGAAGAAGATCATGACCATAAGTTCGGTCAAGTGTGTCTAAACTTTATACTGGTGGTGTATGCGCTCAGCATGGGTTTTCACGCAGTCATAGGCATAGAACGTGCTGCTGTAATTATCTGCCTCAGCATTAAAAATGACATAATGGATCACCCCTGTGCTTTGGTGTACTCAAGTCTGTTGTTAGCTCGTTGGCCATAATGTTAATTACATTTACATCAACTCATAACAGCCCCCGCCCCCAATCTGCGCCTGTTGTCATGGCAGTATCTCGTCTTTCCATTTTATGTTGAACAATGTTGCTTTAATCACTATAATTAGTTTCACTGTGTTTTAACTCTTGACATAACTAATTTTGCTCATTATACAGTAACCGTTTACCGTTACATCTTTTATATAGCATGCCACCATAAATGCACCATCTCATCAAAGCTCTTCCCACATAAACACTGAATAAATAAGAGAAGGCTGTCTCTTACAGACGCGACGTCTGTTGAACTATATCCTCCTCCGGCGTCGGTAAGCAAACCGAATTAACAGAGTGCTTCGGCCTCAGCTTTGCGTATTTCTCCCTCAACATGTTAATGTTGTCATGGTAGGTTGGCTGCAAATGTCAAGGCACATCTTGCTATTAATAGAGCTCTAGTTTTACAGTTAACATCTGGGTCATGGGCCTTTTTTTCAAACAGCAGTTAATTCAACGTGTAGCCGTCGAAATCCAGTGTTTTTGACAAGCCACTTTGCGCTATGCAAATTTAAATAGATAGACTCTAATAACAGCTTCTGAATTAACGTTGATTCTTGCCGCCGGTGAAAACAAGGCTCATGTGTCAGAATAATAATAGTGCCAGTCCAATCAGAGCCTCCATACTGTGATGGACATACACACAGAACAAACAAACAATTTAATATACAATGGGCTCAAAAATCAGCCGTCGGTATAAGTATAGGCTTCATCGCATAGATTTGTAGGTTGTAAAAAAATGGCGTAGTCGTTGTTAATTACCAATTATGGAAGGCACTGCATTCTTAAAGGGGTACTTCACTGCTGGCTTTCAATAAAACTTGGCTGCCTATAGAGCAGAAAGATGATTTTTATTTTTATTTTATTTTTATTTATTTTTTTAATCGGTGCTACCAGACTAGAGAAAACAGAGAAAAAGGCTGTTGTCTTCCTTTTTGCCAAATAGGTAGGAAAACTTCAACACCCATAATGCACTGGGCATGTTGCCATCTAAGGCCACTCCCACCAGTCTGCTATGGATATGCTTACAGAGTCAAATACCGCCATGTTTTAGTAGGAAATTAAGCAAACTTAGTCACAATGGTGTCAACTTGTATTGTTCCTGGGTATAAGAATTCAAAAAGTAAACATTTAGCATGAGTGAGTTACTTTCGGTTTTCAGTAAAGGATCCAGTGCATTGTAGGCTGCAAAGAATCGTAAATACAGAGAGAACACTGCAATGGAAAATCTGAAAAACCTCAGTGTTTGTAGTCAACATTTCAAACGGGATGACCACGAACACAGTGTTTTAGGTCAAACAGAGGGGAAAAACTGAAAGAAACTGCCGCTCTGTCCGTTCAGCCCGAAGCAAAACGCCGTCGCGTAGTGATCGCATAGTGATCCATTTTTACCATAATGCTGTTCAAAGAGTAGACAAAGTATGATACTGTCATGGTTATGGACTTTTATATTCTGTTTTGTTTAGTTCCTGTTTCTCTGCTCCGTTCAGTTTTGGTTTTCTTGGTCACTGATTATCTCATTGTTTGTTTCAATGGTTACATATAATTACCACCTGTCAGTAATTATGTTCGTCTTGTATTTAAACAGCTTGATTTGTTCAGTCCTTTGTCGGTTCTTGTTTTAGTTTTTGCCTGTGTTTTCCTGGATATCTCCTGTGTGTTTATTATTTGGAATAAAGACTTTGTTTGTTAACTCTATCTCTGTGTGTGCTGCAAACCATATCTGTAACAGAAGAACCAACCGACAAAGAAAGAAAAAAAAAATAAGCCATGGAATTACCAGCATGGTGCCTACCCCTCCTCCCCGAACAGAGGAACCTGCTGGAGTATTTGGGGTGGATGCTCCAGCACGGCGGCTTCCCCCTCACAGCCTGCGAGTTTGAGACGTCCACTGAGTCCATCCTGGAGCCAGAGCCGGTTTCCATCGGAGTCCAGGAGTTAACGCAAGCTGTCCAGTCCATCTCAGATCCAGGAGCGGACCTCTGCCTAATACATCTGTGGTCCGCAAATCCAGTTCCCTCCCTAGTCCCCACCCTCGATTCTTCGCCGTTTCCGCTGGTCCCGTCTGGCTATCTGGATGCTCCATCTGGAAATCTTCCTCCTCCAACGTTCCCACCCAACTTCCTGGTCCCATCCCCTCCTTTAGTCACGTCCAGTCCCCTGGATCCGTCAGCTCAGCTGGTGTGGTCCAACTCTTCAGCTCTGTCCCCTCCGCTAGCTTTGTGCGTCTCTTCAGCTCCGCCTCGGGCTTCCCCTCCACTAGCTTGGCGTGCCACTGAGTCCCTGGCTGCGCCTCGGGTCTCCAGGCCCATGTCTCCACCTCGACCTGTCAGCCCGTCGGCTTCGCCCCAGCTCGGCACTGTGGTCCATCAGCCCTAGGACTCCTCCAGGCTCCCTCGTCTCTCCAGATCAACCTCGGTCAGTCGTTACTCAGCTTCCACCATGAACTTCAAGGTCTCCGGCTGCACCTCAACCCTCCACCTCTTCGGCTCCACCAGGCTTTTCCTTTCCTCCATATTCCCTGTCTTTCTCACTCCCTCTGTTGTCGCCTCGGTCCCGCCAGCCAGCAGCTCCACCTTGGGCTTCCGGGCTGTGTACGCAAGCTGCCCAGTCCATCTCAGAGCCAGAAGCGGACCTCTGCCTGATAGATCTGTGGTCCGCGTATCCAGTTCCCTCCCGAGTCCCCACCCTTTTTCCACTGGTCCCGTCCGGAAATCTTTCTCCTCCAATGTTCCCACCCGACTTCCTGGTCCCATCCCCTCTGCTGTTTACATCCAGTCCCCTGGATCTGTCAGCTCTGCAGGTGTGGTCCCTGCTCCACCTGAAATTCCACCTCCATGAGTTCCACCTCCGTCAGTCGGCCTCCAGGTCCCGCCTGGGCATTCTGCCAAAGCTCCACCCTGGCTCCTCCCACTGTTGGCTTCACCATGGTGTCTGTTTCCACCGACGACTCCTTTTTCCATGCTCATCACCAGCTCCGCTCCCTCCTCCAAAGCCCCCTTCCTCCCTCCTCAGGTGTACTCGTTACGGCGCAAGGGCCCACCTTCTGGGAGGGGAGAGTACTGTCACACTTATGGACTTTTATATTATGTTTTGTTGAGTTCCTGTTTCTCTGCTCCGTTCAGTTTTGGTTTCTTGGTTACTTATTATCTCCTCATTTGTTTTTATGGTTAAGTATAATTATCACCTGTCAGTCATTATGTTCGTCTTGCATTTAAACAGCCTGTATTACTTGGAATAAAATTCTCTTACAATAGCTGTTCTGTTAATAACCCTCTGTTGATCTGACTGTCTGTGGGCGGGGATACAAAAATGCGGAAGTAGTTTTCACCAAAGCCCTGGAGCATTTTGTGTCACTTTGTTCATTTACATATAATACCGACATTGTAACAATACAAAGCAGGTTGAAAATCAGCAAAGTTACACTTCAATTCATAAGATAGACCAAACAATACACATCCCAGTTTCTTCATCGACATGTAAATCTGACCTACTGTTGAACTGAGAAATTATATAAAGTTTAGAATTTTCTCTAAGGAAATATCTGTTAAATTCTTGACGAATGTATATAATGAGGACACCCTTAATTAGAAGTGTTTATGCTGGGAGGTCTTGCAGCTCTGTTTGTGTGTGAAGCCCTTCAGTGTATATTTTGGCCTTGTTCTTATGCCTCTGTAGTCCTTTAAAATTATTTTAAGCATGCTTAATTGCAAGTGAGAAATTCTGTGCTCTGCTGTTTAATGAATGTTCACTTTTTTGCCTGTTTGTGTTTGAATACTGATTATTTTTAGTTTATCCTAATCCTAGAAGGTGTTGAACATCATAGTCAGACACTAGATGTTTTACATCATAGCATAAAGACAGTTGATTCATTAATTAAGTGTGTGGCTGTAGATGTGGGTGTAAATAAGTAGAAAGTAGGAGTAGAAATAAATATGTTTTTGCTTTCTCTATTTTCGGTAACTTAATTTCTACAAAATGCTTGCAAGTAGGGGAGAGCGGGGCACAACCTAACGCGGGGTTAGTTGTAACACACATGGTTTAACACTTTCCACACATGCCAGGATGAGGAAACTTAGTGTATTTACTAGTTGCCATATCAACATTATTTAGAGAAAAAATGAGCCAACATTAAAAAATCTTTGGACGATATTACTGAACATTTATTTAACCATAGCAAAAATACAATTCTTAAGTTTATTTTTCATCTCTGTTTTTTTTGTGTTTATTTAAAATAATACAAATCTGATATTATTGTAATCTTATATCTGTTATTTAACAGTTGAGATAGTTCTTTAATGCTGAAGACACGAGCCGGGGTTAAATCCCAGTTGCGCAGGTGGGGCATGTTGTCACACTGCGTTACAATGAGCCCCTATCAGAACTATGATATTATATTCTATACTTTCATGAATTCTTTTGAGAAACCATGAGAAAAAGATGAATAAAGACAGAGTCAATGTTCAGAAGTTATTAATTATTATTATGTTTTGAACTATGATGTATAGCTGTATTTAGCGATGTGTTTGTTGTCAAACTCAAAAATGTGTATATTTTTTATGATTAAAAAAATGCCATTATTTTATTTAAAAAAGTTAATAATTGTATTTTATTGACAAAATATTTTAGTTTGTCTTGGATATTTTTTTTGATTATATCAGATAACATTTTAAGCTGTCATATGGTCATGTTACAATGTACCCCACCTATGGGGCATGTTGTCACATTTCACTTCCATTCTTATAGGGTAAATCAAGAAAAAAAAAAAAAGTATACACTGTATTAATGAAACAAAACCACATAATTGTACTAGACGTGTGAAATTAATGTGGGAAAAAATAAATACTCTGAACCCCAAGGGGATTTACACAAACTGAGAAAGTCAAAAAGCGTTAGGTTGTGCCTCGCTCTCCCCCAAGTCTTTTTATTAGTGAAAGGAGCTGTTTAACCTTAATAAAATGTAAACTGTCCACCCAGGACGTCAAACTAAACATTATATGACCTAGTTTATTTTTTATATGAGGCTACCCTGTTACCTGTCATGATTCCTGTCTTGTGTTCCCCTTGTCTTGTGTGGACTATTGTTATTTCCTGTTTTGTTCCATGTTGTGTAGTCCTTTGTAGTTTTTCTTGTTGATTAGTTCCTGATATTGTTGTGTCTTGTTTGCCCATCACCCCTTGTGTATTTATACCTCAGTGTTTCTCATGTTCTTTGTCTGGTGTTGTCCTTCAATGGATGTAACGTGTGTGCTTGTTGTCAGTTTTGTTTGCCTTCCTTGACCACATCTGGATTTATCAGTTTTGCCTGGATTTACTTTGGTTTTTGTCTCCTGCTATGTTTTGTTATTTTGTTAATAAACTGCTATACTGCATTTGGATCTTCCTTGTTTCTGAAACACTCTGCGTTACATTACCAAAATTGGGGGTATTTCTAAATGCATTTTAAAACCCTGATTTGTGCCATTTTAATATTTTTAGCAAAACATAGAAAATTAAATGAGAATAAAAAAATAACTGATAACTGTCACCGGGTGTTTGCAGGCAGACCGATGAAGACAGATGAATAAAGTTCTCGACTAAGTTTAATAGCAAGTATACTCAAAAACAGGCAAACACAACTAAACATGATCATGACCAGACAAAGAGTGAAGACAGGGGTACAACTATACAGTGAACTAAACAAGGTAATTAATTGAACACAGCTGAAACCAACAAGCTAATAAAGACGGCAACCAAAACTGAACATAATGGTGACAATAACATGGCTGAATGGTTGAACTTAGCAAATGCAGTCAATTTGAAAAAAAAAAAAAAAAATTGAAAATGGAATTAGATAATTTACTTGTATTCCTGTCATGCTGTTGAGTGTCACAATTTTTACAAAATGTTCTGTTTTTGTAAGCACAAAATAATGCTGTCACATTGTTAAATATTACATTTAATTCAATAGATTTTTTTTGGTCCCTCTTTATTTTGTCTTTAGCTACTATTTACTTACATAAAATAAGTAATTGTTAGGTACAATGCACTTATTGTGCTGATGTTGTATTATAAAACACTTGTGCTGTTACTGCGGTGGATATGGTAAGGTTATGTCAGGTGTGGTGATATGGGTAGGTTTAAGGGTGGGGTTAAGGTGTAATTACAGGCAGATATTTTTAAATACAAGTGCAATGTAAAAACATGTATGCACACATGTTTGCATTGTATCAAATGATTAAATAAATGTTAGTTAAAGACATTTGAAATGAAACTTTATTTTTGTTTTACCAGTATGGTGGGAGAAGCCAAAATCACCACTTTAAACACATCTGACGTGGCAAGACTAGCTGCTTTTTATGCCATGATTTTATATTAGATAACAGTTTATCTAACATATCTTTCAAATAGAAACAGTTCCCTAAAGACCATGAATTTTGTGCCAAGAATTATGTTGGAAGGGCCGGGTGCACTAAGAAGAAATTTCACCAAAAAAGCCCGTTCTATTTAATACCTCTGAACCGTCGCATTCGTCCGAAACCCTTTCAGTGCTCAGGGCAGATTTGCTTTCAGTGCGGCAGGAGTATTGCGCTTGACTGTATTTGCATAGTGAAGGATTATGGCGGGCCGGCAGAATGGCCCCTGCGGTTTCTGAAAGGATCCCTGGAGAAATGTTGAGCGATTAGCTACTTTAAATATCCTGCTGAGGAACTGTCTTTTGATATTAGGTCCTGTGTGGATCATTAAGATGATGAGCTCAGAGGGTCAGTTTTATTTAACGAACGTTAGCCCTTCCAAATCCTGTGTTTCAAAATAAAGACCAACGCCGCCGTGGTAACATACTTCAGGAAAATCGGTATTTTTGTTATGCAAATGTAACGGGAGGAAGCAGAGAGAATGCGTTTGTGGAAGTTGTGAGAAGCCTGGGGTGCTGGAAATTTCTGTGTGTGGAGTTTATTCCAGAACTGTGTGTCTGTATTCTTCTGTTCGGATGATAGAGTGCCTACACTTCACAGGAAGTAGATTCCCTCTCAGACTGCAGCGATGGAGGCTTATGGCAGAGGCGATAAGACACAATAAGAAGCGAGTACACCTCTTCACACCTGCTTAAAGTGCTCGATCAGCAGAAAGCACGCATGTGAGCTGTGAGGAAGGAGAGAAAATTAAAAGGAGGCTCCGCTGTCACAGTCAAAAATGTGAAAATTCGTTGTAATTATTAGTGGTTCTTGCTAAGGCAGATGTGAATGACAGCTCAAAATTCAGCAGCTTTTTAAAGAGAGGTGTGCTATTACTTTTTTCATAGGAACATCATAGAGACTTTGGAATATAAGCTCTGGCATCCACCCACAACATGCTAAAGTTATGCATAATACAAAGATAATTTATGTGGTTTTAGTAGTGGTAATATTGCATTTGAATTGCAATTAACATTCGGAAACATTTCCAAATGTTATTCTCAAAGATGGTTTGACAGTTTTGCTTTGATCAACACATCCAGCATTCATTCTTTCTATGCCAGAGTTTATAATTTCCAGCATGTTTCCAGCACTCAGCTTCCACAATTGCATGCATTCAATTACATGACAGACCGAGCATGCATTCATGGGATGAGGAGGTAAACGCGCATGAATGCATAATGTACACGCTGTGGCATGTTTGTTAAATCAAAATATGTGTTGGCTCCAAACAACCATTCAATTTGCACCGTTTTACAGACAATAAGACAAACAGCCTTTGTAGTATTACACTATTTCAGCTCTTATACGTCAGGTTGTGATATGTTAAGCAGTTTACCATTTTCAGAAGTTCCATCCATCAGAAAAGCAGAGGGACGCTCCCAAAGACCCGATATTTACAGTCAACATGTTTTATGCGGTGAAATTTAAAGAGTTCTGTCTTGCTGTCAGAATTTTCAGATCTGTGTGTTTTATGAAACACACCAGCCCTGGTTTTAGGCTTTCTAAAAAGGGGAGGCCACTGATAAATGGATGGGTGTGTGTGAGGGGAGGAACACAAGCTATGAAACTGGGTCTATTAAAATAGTTTAATACTTGTATAACACTAATTTTTTAGTACCATGGTATTTTCTGAAGTACCAAAGAGTAACATGTAAATGCTATGGTGCATGACTATGGAAAGAATTCAGCACCATTCACAGGTGAATTAACATGTTATTATGTCTGATGCCATTGCTTGTGCATGGAGGTAAAGTCAGCCTGTGCACAATCCTAGACCTGGTTCTTTCTGACCAATCTTAAAGTGTATTCTGTTGCATTCGCTGCTTAGGGACTGGACTGTGCTGTTCTTTTTCCTTATTGATACAGAGCTGCATGAGAGGCTATTCCCCAGTCGCTGTGCTTCCGGATGGAGACTGGCTTTTTCCATTTAAAGGAGTATTGCAGTCTCTTTGATG